>JAODUD010010138.1:0-11573 GCA_026784285.1 Stomatorhinus walkeri
ACCGGATCACCAACTGAATGACGGACTTATCTTGGATCCCATAAGAGGAGAGCTGGCAGGAATCCTCTAGCTGTTTGTCGGTGAAAATCAGCCTCAGGCTGCTCATGTCATCTTCTGTCAGAGAAACGTCACAGAAGCAAAAATATATGTTAAGCAGTCCAAGCATGGAAGGACGGCACGATATTTAAAACGTTAAAAAAAGGAAAACAATCAGATTAGGGATTTTGGGTGATTATTTTGAACTGTTTGACATACAACCCCACTGGCATTCATTAATTTAAACCAATTATTAAACACTTTCAAGTTAAGTTGCTGTCTACTAATAGGGAATTCAAACTGGCAATCTGATTGACGAGCGCCAAACTATGTTACCTTACTGCAACAAAGCACACCGCCTTCTCACTGACAGACGAAGAGTATCTGACAAACAGAAAGTCATTACCATTTACCTGCTGTCCCTGGCATCTTCATGGCAATTTTCCTCTTTAGCTCTAAAACAGTCATGCTTTTCATCTCATCCTCTGAATTCCCAACATCAACTGTCATCTTCTCTCCTTTTATTCCATTTATCACCACCTGGTAAGTCTTTCCCATGTTGTCTTTCCTGTGTTCCGGTATTACCGCAGTTCTGTCTTTCTGCTTCAGTGCTTTTACTTTCACTTTGCACTGTGAATACTGTATACGGAGGGAGGGGTGAATTACGGAGTTCGGGTCTAAGAATGCAGATGTCACTCCTCTCCCCTAACCGAGCCCAGTCAGCATCAGCTTCACCTCCCCTGAATGCTACTGGTCCATCTGTACCTCACCAGCTGTATTAATTAGTCACAGATTAAAAGCACAGTGATCTCCTAGTGAAGTATCAAGTATCACACAGGTTACTCCAGAAGAATAAATTCCTTCATAAAAAAATCTATGTCCATTACTAATTAAAAATAACATGAATCATTTGAGCTTCCTGCGTCTCATCCATGAAGTTTCATGGATATCTATTTTAAGAATCACTTTACTGTTTAAGTGCATGCATATGGTGTTCACAGAAACATTTACATTTATGGTATTTTCTATGCTATTTCCTGGTTTGTTTGGCTCTTACCCAGGCACGCAGTCAGGGTAGCAGTGGAATGTGGTAAATAAATTTCCCAGAACTCAAAGATATGTTTGCACGTAGGCCAGTGTCAGCACTTTTCCAGCTTTGGTCAAAGTTTTCTATAAAGACCAATAAAATAATAACCTTCTTATCAGCATGTTTTTGAACAGCAAATTTTATTTTTTAAAGTTTAGTATCAACATTGTTTTCTGGCCTTGTTCAAGGATTTAGGTCACCCCTTACATTATCTGTACCTTCATAATGCCTTTATAATGCAATCGTAGAACATTCAGTGCACTTTCACAACATACTTTAACAGCTTTACTATAGACTAATAACAAAGATTTTATGATAATAACAAACATTATGATCCTAATTGAGTAATGTTAGTTATTAATGTATAATGAAGCTGTTCAGGTATGTTAGCGTGTTAGACTGTATTTACATGCTGCTTATGAATGTTCAATGAATGCATTATGAAGGTGCAGTTAATGTAAAGCATCAGCAAGTTGTATTATACAGACCAATTAAATATCCTTCTTATTAACATGTTGTTTAACAGTAAACTGTGATTTTGTAAGTTTTATTTATTGACCTCTGTCCATTTGTATTGTTTTTATTAAACTGGTATGGTTAATGATCAGCAGTCATTTTGACCTAGTGGAGTCAGTGCAAAATTTGTGATTATCTATTGTAGCCAGTTGGAATACATGTTGCATGTTGATCTAACTTCAATTATTAGGCCACTCGTTTCTCAGCATTATTAATACCCATCTTTATATGTTGTATGTTCTTGCTAAAGTACTGTTTTAGAAAACCATGTGACTTCTCATAATTGTACATTTGAAAGTGAAAGTTGATGATAATGAGGGTGTGGAAAAGCAATAACAGCCAAGACAAAGAGACTTTGTGCTAATCTGCAGTACTGAGGTGTGCCGCGAAACAGCAGCTCGCAGCGACGAAATGACGACCTAGCAGCAGCAGGAGGCGCTATGATCCCAGGGACAGAACCCTCAAGTTGGCGACAAGGAGAGACGAAATCAGTCAGTATTATGTATACAGTGTTTAAAATATTTTATTTTTAAGGCTCATTAGATAGGACACTTGGGACTTTACAACATAAGGAGGAAGCTCTGGGTCTGGTCTGTGTAAGGGCATTTATAAGAATATGTTACTGTTACAAAATATATTTATATATATATATATATATATATATAAATACGAACGCAAAAGTGACGAACATACGAATAAACCTACAAGTGATTAGACAAGCGCAGACGGAACATGAAAAATAAATCCGAAATCACGGGGTATGCTTTTGGATGTTGAATAGGCAAAGATCAGTTTTAAACGTTTTTACAATAATTATAAAAACTGATTCGTTCAGACTTACGAATCGGTTTAACCCATTCACTAAAAAACCGAGTTAAAAAGAACAATCCGTTCACGAATCGGTCACCACTAGTTTACATGAGTAGTTTCCTGTCTCGATCGGATTAAAAGAAAGGTTTAAACCACCTCTTTTAATCGGATTGAAAATTTAAACGGATTCAGCTGAATCCGATTACTTTAACCGTTTACATGAGACGTTTTTAATCGGTTTCCGTAATTAATCGGATTAAAAGTGTTCATGTAAACGGGGATATTGTTTCGATTTCCAAAACTAAGCAAATTAATCAGTGATTCAACCTTGGTCCATGACATTGATTCACCCTTAAATAAGCGTTGAAATGCCGGCTGGATTGGATTTAAAGACTAATAAGAGTTTTTATTAAAGTAATAATTACGTAACCGTCAAAGCACGTTTGAAAATTAACGAAATGAATGGCATTTTCTTAGCGACAATTAAACTATCAATCAAACTTACATACATGCAACCCAGTCCGTTTCCTTGTTCAGACTGCATTGCTTCCGCAAGCTTGATAATTTTTTTCTGTCAACTTGGCTTTAAACCAAGTGAAGCGACTTGAAATCCTCATTAAGATCACATTAAGAAAGTGTGCTTTTGTTTGTTTCATCTGTTCCCAGCGCATAAAATGGAGCCCACTTATATCAATGTAAATAATAATAATAGAAATAATAATACATTAGTTTCAGACCCATGTAACATTTTTGTATTTGTACTGTAATATTAGGCGAAAAAGAATACAGTTCTACAAATATTTGTATTTGACTTTACAGAAAACTCCATAACAACAACAACAATAATAATAATAATAATAATAAAATATTATTATTATTGTAATTTATCACGCCACTGGGCGTCACCAATCAATGGTGGGTGGTTTTCAACTATGCAAGTCAATGCCCGATTGTAGCAGATATATCCCAAGGCCCTCCTCGGCGAAAATATCCTGCTTATCCTGTCTTACTTTTCGCAGGTGATTTAGAAATGCTTCTACCGAAGTATCACACAACACAGACACGCTTATAAAACACCATGCCAACAACAAAATGGAGAGATCACTCACCTTCGAGAAAGAATCAAGAAAAAGACCTTCTCACAGCGCGCGTGGTAGTTATGATCGACTTGGTGAGTCAATCCATGGTTGTAGAATAAAAACATTTACGCAAACGTACAAGGTCACATTTATTTTTAATTCCGAACGAATAGCTTTTAAATGCAAAGATAAAATGCCTTTTTTGTGAAATCACTATGGGTATTTTTAGTTTTAATATTTAAATTCCCCACACACACATTTTATGTAATGTGAAACAATATATATAATTTTACTTTAATGTGCGTGTGTGTTCATGTGTATCGTCTAATGGACACGATCCAGCGTTCCTTGTGCTCTGCTTTTCCAGGGGCCGGTAGTTCTGGATGTATAATGGGCCGTATAATCATCACTTTTCCACTACAGATGGACTAATGCTGCCACATAGAGCTGAAAGAACAAAACTGCGATTTTCGATTTGAATCAATTCTATTCAATTTTGTAATTAACTACTATGCTTTTAATTACTCTATACAACACTGTGGCATGTTTATACTATAGTTTAAAACTGAATTACTGAATAATTCATATGTATTTTTACAGACCTGTATATACTGTGCCTATTGTTCGATGGGTTAGTAGAGGATTAGTAATGTATTGCCAAAATCATGCAAGTAAAATATGCAGAATTGAAAGATAAGTCCTTTTACAAACATTTACGGTTTTTGAATATTTAACTGATTACGTGTGTTAGCATTTGTGAGGAGTCTGCAGTGGCTTTTCCAGTGAGTGTCGGTGGGCTGTCAGATGGATCGGGCTGTGAGAGGGTTACTTGTATCACTGAATTATGAAGTAATCGTCCACCATGGGATATAAAATGACAGTAAAATTGTTTAAATAGGTGACACTTCAAATGTGCGTTATTTCATACTGAATGGATAAATTGAATTTGAAATTATTTTTTTTCTTAATAACTTTAGGTTATTATGGGCTGCATAACCTGGGGGCCACATGCTACCTAAATGCAGTGCTGCAGACGCTCTTCATGACCAAGCAATTCAGGAACGCTGTGGAGAAGTAGGAATATCACAATGCACACTTGTCATTATGGTCCACTACAAGTAAAATAAAATCCACATAATATTTTTATTTAATATTGGAAACTTTTCACATTCCATGGCAATGCAAATTTAAATTATAAATGGGAATTCAAATGGTTTTTAGTTAGTATTGTTGCCGTGGTTTCACTCTTTAAATGTAGTTTGAGAAGACAATACATAAGTAATCATATGTTAATGGAGGCATAATACTGTCATTAAGTCATCATATTCAAAATTTAAAGGATGGAGAAACATCCATTGATTATTTTCTTAGTTCCCAGTGTGTTAAACCAAGCAGTGATTGACAAAATATTGTAAATCTCCATTTCAAAGGCTTGTTTCAAAACTCAGAACATTTTGTTGCCTGTACGTACAAATATGCCAGAATGAATTATAGTTCACAGCAAAACAAAGTACAAGACAAATTTTCAGTGATTTTTATTTCTCCCATTAACACCTGTTTTGCCTTTTTGACTATTTTCCCAGCTTAGGATCGAGTACAATTGTTGCAGATCATTTAAAGAAGTTGTTTGAAAAGTTAAAGAGAGAGAATGCTGTTGTGGAAAATGAGCTTCTAACAGACCTCGACATCACAAATAGTGAGTATAACCATGTGAAGATCACTGTCATTCAGGTTGAATTTTGCTTAAATGTTATCCAGGTAGTAACAACATGTACATTTAAAAAAATTAATTTTCCAGAAAATGTACAGCAAGATGCTGCAGAATACTTTCAGAAGATTGTGAACTTATGCAACATCCCCTGGGTGAATTTTACTTTTTCAATTGTGTAACTTGAATTGTGTGTTCAAGTTAATATCACTTCTTAAATTTACAGTATGTAAGAGAGAGCAAAGTTCTGTGCATTTCCCTTGTAATATAAACTTTATGCAAGTTATCCTTTTACATTTGCATCTCACTGATGTAGATCTACCATGGTGAACTTAAAAATTCCACCAAGTGCCTGAAGCACGGACATGAAAGTGAGCCACAATCCAGCTCTTTTGTGATTCTGCCACTGGCTATTGAATCGCATCAAAACTACAATGTGGTAAGCAGCTATATAAATGGACTTATAATAAGTGTTAGTCCAGTTTCTTCCAAACTTAATATAACATGGCCGGTCTCAAAAACGTCTAACAACCTCTAAGGAAATAAGGTTTGGATCCCTGGAGAATGGATAATTGACTAGAAAAAAAAAAAATTATCATGAAGTGTTTATTTGCGTATCGTGTAACTTAGGTCCAATACACTGGGAGAATGATGATGAACAGTCAATTGCAAAGCAATCGAAATACATGTGTACCTGTAAACGTCTGGGTCTGACTTCAGCAGTCAAGCTAATTTCACTTTTAATATGAAGACTTCCCCTAATGGTGCTCTGTGCTGTTTTACAGATGGATGGTTGGAATGAATTCTTCAAGTCCTCAGTTCTGGATGGTGATAATCAGCTATACTGTGACTTCTGTGATGAGAAGACAGACACAGAAGCAGTGGGTTATTGCCATGGAAATATACTTTTAAAGTTATATATTCAGACACAATGCCTAATTTTTACTGCAGTCGTTCTTAACTTGTACAGTTAATATGCAAACCATATATGCAACAAGGTATTTAAAGATGTTGTTCACATGCGTCTCTACCTACATAGAGCAAAGCTGCACATTTCTGTTTGTGGAGGGATCATCAGTCACTGATTATTGTGTGGTGTGGCTGACAAGAAAAACTTACTGGTTGCTTTGTAGTGTGTCCTGTCGCCCCTCCCTACTCCCACACTGGCCTGAACGTTCTGGGCCCAGACATGCTATCATCATTATCATGAAAGTATTTGTGTTGAAGAAAACATAAGAAAAGTGATATCACACAGCACAATGGAGTTCATAATTAATGTCCTTATTTTGTGGCTTATTTGGAGTCATTTTGGGTGCAATGACACACGACCCTGTTAGGTTTTATCTAATATGCAACGCGACAATTTTTAGTATTCATGTTGCATGAAAAAAAAGATGGTTCTGGATATTTGAATGTTGCATCCAGTTGTTCCTGGATAATCTCATCAGCCTAAATTTCTAGTACAAAAACACTGCATCACAGCCTCAGAGCAAAGTGATCCCTTCACAGGCTGCACACATAATTGTTTTCTGCAAGCCAGTTTTGCAAAATAAATAAATAATTGATGCCATTTGTATAGCCTACCCATTCCTTCCTGGTCCTTTTCGTGCATAGCGTACATGTGTGCATGCGTGTGTCAGTTTGAATCATCGACATCATGTCTGTGTTCCGTATCTGGGTAGAAGTACTGATCACAGTAGGTGCGTATCATGCCCAGCTAACTGTGCCTGGCCCACCTCATCAAGTAGGCACAGGCAAATGCTATGCATAAAGTGCTCAAGCACAGTACAGAGCGATCGCACTAGTCAAGCAAATTGTAGTTTCAGGGTCAAACAGGCTTGGGCACAGTATAACTGAGACAGGGATTGTGTTTATGAGGAAAAATGGGAATGAAAAGTGATTTCAGTCAGGTATGATTAGAGAAGACGGACAGGTTTGGGCTGGTGAAGTACTGTATGTTGGGTTTTTAAAGCTCAACACTGTCCCCTGTATTTCTGGAAGGATCCATAACTCAAAAGTTGCCCAACCGGCTCAGTGTAGTTGTGGGAACCATGGGAGCCGTCATGGGCCAACATTCCTGCGGAATGCTGGTGTAAAATTATTATCTTATATCTGTCAAATATTTGTCAGCGTAACCATTTCATGTTTTTTGAGAAAATATGTACTTACTACCCTGATAAATAGCTTTATGCATTTTCTTTCACAGCATGTTTGACATTTATAATCAAAGACTTTAGCACAGTACTGCATTTCAGCCTTGCCTAGTGGTCATTTTTTAATTTAAACCTTGTCTGATTCTCCACCCTTTGCAACTAAGGTTTGTGAATTAGTGAAATATCCTGGAGTCTTAACCTTACAACTGAAGAGGTTTTACTTTGACTACAACCACATGATGTACATGAAGAACGACTGCAAGGTGGAAATTCCCCTTCAGCTACAAGTCACTCAGGTACTGTGGAAAGAACTGTTTTTTTATAACTTCCTAATTTTGATTGATGAACATATTTTGCCATTAGTGTTTTGATAATGTGACAAGAGTTACAGATACAAGGTTCCAGTTCCTGCTAATTTACCATTTTGATAACATTTGATAAGGCATGGATTCAGCTTATAAATAATATTGGAAAAAATGCATTTGATCAAAGTGTTTTTTATTAACAGTTATGGACCATACATCACTACAGTTTGGGAAACAGTTTCTCAAAGAATAAAAAAATAAATAAAATTAAAAACAATTAAAAAGGCAAAGAGAAAAATAGAACATAATAATAGTCAGTCAAGACTTATGCAATCAGGAGATATAAAGATAAAGAATAAATAGTCTTACACGATCCTTTCAGCTTGTATATTCTGAACAAAGGTTAAAAAAGGTTGCCTAATGGTATAAAATCTTTTACTGGTCCCTTTAATAAAATAGTGAATTTTGTCACATTGTAATATCTCTGATCTAATGTCAATATGTCAGAGGTGAAGAGGTTTTCCAGTTACACAGAATGAGTCTCCTGGCTAAAAGGGAACAAAAAGCTGTCATTTCAGGCTGAGATCTAGGTAGTGTAACATCATGAGGTGCGACTTCAGTGCGAAGCTAGAAATTGAATGAGGTAAAGGTGACTTGGCACATAATATTGAAATAAAAGGAGCAGATGTAATAGGTTCCCTTTCTATATTTACCCAATTAGGGACATCAGTGTCACCTCTAATCAAGTACAACATTGCTCTTATATTGGCTGACCAGTGATGGTATAAGCAATTCGGTAGAGACATGCCTCCGAATTTTAAAGGACTCTGTAAAACCTTCCCCTTTATCCGGGGATGTTTTTTTTTCAAAATAAAAGTTTCAGTTTGACTGTTTAGATTCTTAAGAATGGATTTAGTAAGACAAATAGGAAGGCACTAGAACAAATATGGGAACATCTTCGTCATCTTAATGACACCGATCCCCCACCCAGATATAACGAAAGTGTGTAAGATGAGAGAGCGACGGCAAATAATTTGCCTTATAAAGGCCTTTAAATTTAGCCATGATCCACATCCCCAGATATTTTAATTTTCCCTGAGTAATTTTAATGTTTACAGCAATTAAATAGGGTGGTGTGTTATCATATTCCGTAGTTTGGAGAAAAAAATAATAACGAAAGTATATATAACATAAATGTTGGCAAGAATGAGTCCATGCAGCTGGCCAACTACTATAAGAAAGCGTCCAGTAGGGCTAGTAACAAATGCTATATTCTTATTCACCCTCCAGCCTCCAGCATCCAGCCTTAGAGTCAAAGCTGGAATAAAATGCCTGTCCCACCCATTGTCTCTCGCACTCCAGTGTGACTGGATTACATAGATGGGTCTCTTGAAGAAATGCAGCGTCAGTCCTAGTCAGATTTAAATGAGCAAATACCTTCTTACGTTTTCCAGGGTGATTAACATTCCAACTTGCTGTACCAATTTAAAAGAGAAACCTTTTATCCAGTATGTGTCCGCCACATTTAACCCAAAAATAATATATCACATAGCCGCCCACAAACATATAAGTATCATTAATACATGTGCTATCAGTTTGACAGAGTAGAAATAAAAGCAACTAGTCTGGCAATTTAACCCTCTCACCAATTAGCTTTATATCATGAATATGAAAAAAAAAAACAGCAACAAGTCTAATAGTAAGAAATGAACATTTTTTATCCATAAATGGCTAGAGTGGCACCGTTCTTATATATATACATACAAATATACCTACAGGTGTTCCTTGTTAGTATTTATTTGATATCTTCTGGAGTCATTTTGAGAATTCTGATTATTTTTTCTCTTACTTTTTCTCTCACTCTCAGAAAGACATTTATGAGCTCTATGCGATAATCAAACATAGAGGTTCTGTGAAATCTGGACATTATTACACCATCATCAAGTCATTTGAGGATGGAAATTGGTACCATTTTGATGACAGCTGGGTCACTGAGTCCAAGGTACACTCTCTTACTGTATCTTATATTGGACATACCACATTTTCAAAAATTTTGGGACACTGTGTACAATGTAAATAAAAACAGAATGCAAATCACACAAACCTATATTTAACTGAAAATATAACAAAGACAACTTATCAAATTTTGAAACAGAAATGTTGTGGTTTTATGACAGTTTTATGCTCAATTTGAATACGATGCCAGCAATACATTTCAAAAAAGCTGGGACAGGGGCGTGTTTCCCACAGTGTTGCCTCTTCTTTTAGCAATACTTTGGGAACTGAGGAGACCAGCTGCTGTAGTTCTGTAAGTGAAATGTGGTCCAATTCTTGCCTGATATAGGATTTTAACTGCACATTTTGGGGTCTCCTTCATATTTTTTATTTCATGATGCTGCCAAATGTTTTCATTGGGAGACAGTTCTGGACTACAGACAGGCCAGTCCAGCACCAGGACTCTTCTACTATGGAACCATGCTGTTGTGATATGCAAATATTGAGGTTTGACATTGTCTTGCTGGAATATGCAAGGCCTTCTCTAAAGAAGACATTGCCTGGATGACAGGCTATGCTGCTTCAAAACTTATTATTCAGCATAATGGTGTCTTCCCAGATGGGAAAGCGACCCAAGGCATGGCCAACAATGCCCCCCCATACCATCACAGGAACTGGCTTTTGAACTGTCTGCTGATAACATGCTGGATGGTCCCTCTACTCTTTAGCCTGGAGAATGTGTGTGGAGAACATTCTTTGCAATATTACATTGAGGAACATTATTCTTAAATTGTTGCACTATTTGTCATTGTGATCTTTCACAGAGTGGCGAACCTCTCCCCATCTTCACTGCACAGAGACTCTGCCTCTCAGGGAGAATGCTTTTGTATCCAGTCATCTTACTGACCTGTTGCCAATTAACATAATTAGTTGTGAAATATGCTAAGGGTAACTAGGGGTTTTGTTTAGCTTTCAATCAAATTCAGATTGAGCATATTTTTGTCATTAAACAATTTTCTGGGTTATTTTTCAGTAATGACTATAGTTTAAATTAAAAACATTCTCTTTTCTGGAAGTTGTCTACATTGGATAATGGAAAATATTGAGTACTCCAAATTTGTGTCCTTCAAAACTTTTATCTTCTTCAGAATGGTTTGTTTGTTTGGGCACATGCCTGCTTCATTAGGAGTGATTATTAAAAATCAAAACTGAATTTTTGACTTATAGTATATTTCTTCCTCTGCAGATAAACAATCAGAAGACCATCACGTAAGAAGTTTCCTTCATATTACACAATATTATGTTCAAAACTGTGATTTGTTTTATTATAAACAATATTTTAAATTTAATATATTAATGTACTGCATCAATAAATTTCAGTTGATGTTAACTTGAACTTCAACTAATCAATGTAATTAAAAGACAACTGCATCCCACAGGTCTAAACATGCCTATATGCTGATGTATGCCGCTGCATCTCCAGATCCCTGTGCAGGGAAGGTTACTGCCCATTCCCGGCCTTCTGATCCCTGCCCAGCGGAGGTCACCTCCCATTCCAAGCCACCAGGTCCCCACCCAGAGGAAGTCACCAATCCTTCCGAACCTAAAAATCCCTGCCCAGCGGAGGTCACCAATCCTTCCGAACCTAAGAATCCCTGCCCAGCGGAGGTCACCAATCCTTCCGAACCTAAAAATCCCTGCCCAGCGGAGGTCACCACCCATTCCAAGCCACCAGGTCCCCACCCAGAGGAAGTCACCAATCCTTCCGAACCTAAAAATCCCTGCCCAGAGGAAGTCACCAATCCTTCCGAACCTAAAAATCCCTGCCCAGCGGAGGTCACCAATCCTTCCGAACCTAAAAATCCTTGCCCAGCGGAGGTCACC
>JAODUD010010139.1:0-11572 GCA_026784285.1 Stomatorhinus walkeri
TACTATATATATAGTAGTTCTTATTTTCTTTTGCCAAATTCATGTGCATGAGTATGAAGAGTGGTGGCATGGTGGTGCAGTGGTTAGCACTGTTGTGTCACACCTCTACGACCTGGGTTCAAGTCCCTGCCTAGGTTCCATGTGTGTGGAGTTTGCATGTTGTCCCTGTGCTGTCGTGGGGTTTCCTCCGGGTTCTCCAGTTTCCCCCCGCAATCCAAAGACATGCTGAGGCTGATTGGAGTTGCTAAATTGCCCGTAGGTGTGCCTGTGTGTGTGAATGGTGTGTGAATGTGCCCTGCGATGGGCTGGCCCTCTGTCCAGGGTTGTTCTGTGCCCGTTGCTTCTGGGTAGGCTCCAGACCCCTCGCGACCCAGTTAACAACTGCAATATTAGCAATACAATGAGCATGAGTACACTTGCATATGCTGTTGTGTAAACATCAAAATTAATAAATATCTTTGTTTTTTGATGAAAAACACAGTTTTATTATACAAAAATGCGACAATTTACTGATGTGATAGATGATGAATAGCTGCGTTTATTTTATTCCCATAGATATGAACACTAGATGTTGCATTGAATATAGCCATCTATGGGAGCGAATGCGTCAACAGAACCGCCATCATGAGACGGGGTAGAGCTCCGTTTAAATGAATGAACATCTATCAAGGCCAAGGTGGTAGGGCCTATACAGAATTAAAGAAGCATAAATCGGCAAATTTGAGAAGCGATTTTTATTGTCTTGGTTCGTTACAAATGTCAGACATGTATTTACGACCAAGCCGCAAATAAAATGATGGAGAAGCAGTTTTTGTTAACTTTTATGTTCAAAATGTAATGCGCATATAGTTATTTTTCCATTCAAAATAAAAACTACACTCCTACTACATGCAGAACAATGCAAATACAAACACCACAAAAAAGGCCAGCAATATTAACTGAAAGACCTTGGCAATCTCCATATGGCAAGTCCCGTAACGTTACCACTCATACATTTACATTTATGCATTTAGCAGACGCTTTTATCCAAAGCAACGGGCATTTGTATAGATTTGTAGAGAACTATAGGCAATTAATCAACTGTACACAATACATTTTCCAGACAAAGAAAATGCTTAATTTTTTACATATATTATGAAAGATGAACATCCATTTACCTGGTTATTTGGAAAAAGAAATTTAGACAGGGTAGATCCATACACACAGCAATCTTAATTGTATAGATTTATCAAGAACTATAGACAATGAACTGCAATATATACAGGTGACAGTACAAAAGCTGTGTCTTTTCTGTAGGGTGGGGGTGGGAAGACAGAGGCTCTGTGACTAGTATGTAGAATTCTTGTGACAATACTACTTTACACAGTTTTTTCCTCAAGCTGCTGCTCTGTAGTTGGTAGAGATGCAACCGATCCAATATCTTGTCAATATCGAAACCTATATGACGGATCGGGTATCGACCATGCGTGACCGATCCACATCCTATACGTCCTTATTTAGTTTTTGGCAATATCTAAAAAAGAGAGCTCCTATTTCGTGTTAAATGTATTTGTACAATCAATCGCACGACAGCTCTTTCTCATTTTACGTCTTTTTTTTGCAGCATTCAAATTGAATGTTAACGCTGCCCCTCAGTCTTTTTTGCTACTCAGTGGGTGTGAGTACAGTGAATTACAGCTGCTGTGTTATCATGTGCATACCCTTCGCAGTACGAGGAGTGTAGAATAAGACGTGACGATTTGGGAGTATTTTATGCTTTTAACAGAAACCAATAGCACAGTGGTTTCCAATCTTTGTAAAATAAAGTTTTGAGAGGTGGGAATAGCGTTTAATGGACAATCCCACTTAACAAAGCACACGCAACTGCGAGACAAAAAAAGCAATGGATGATTTGAGAGTCGCTGGACATAAGAGCATAATAAATTTACAAACGAGAGGGGGGTCATTTTGCCCATCAAACTTGTTTGGAGAGAACTTACCTAATAGCTCAGAGTTGTTAAAATCTCATCTAACTAATTTAAAGGATCCCAGGGTTTTAGTTTCCGCATCATTACCAGAAAGACTATTCCATACTATAACTACACGCTGTTTAAAGAAGTGCGTCCTCAAATTTGTTTTAAAATGTTCCCCCGCTAATTTCCACTTATGGCCATGAGTTCTTGTATTTAAACTAATTTTGATATTAAAACAGCATCCAGACCCATTAGAATCTTATAGACTTGGATCATGTTCCCTCTTAGTCTCTTTTGCTCAAGGCTAAACAGATTCAGCTCAGCTAACCTCTCTTCATAAGACATTCCTCTAATACCAGGAATCTTTCTCGTAGCCCTCCGTTGCACCTTTTCTAAGGCAGCAATGACTTTCTTAAGGTACGGTAACCAAGCCTGCACATAATATTCTAGGTGAGGAATTATATAATTGTAACATCACCTCCCTTGACTTGAACTCCACACACCTAGAGATATACAAACCTTTTTTATTGTTTCCCCACACTGGCGAGAGTGGGACATGGAAGAATCAACATACACACCGAGATCTTTCACGTAATCAGCTACCTTTATTTCAGTGGAACCCATAAAATATCTGTACTTTATATTTCTGCTCCCTGCAGGGATTACCTTACATTCATCTGTGTTAAATTTCATCTGCGAAGTATCAGCCCAGTCGCTAATTAAATCCAGATTCCATTGTAGCCTCTCTACTGCTAGATCAGTATTTGTCAGTATTTGTTACGCCACCCATCTTGGTGCTGTCTGCAAATTTAACCAATTTACTGTATGTATTGCTGCCAATATCATTAATGTAAATTAGGAATATTAGTGGTCCTAAAATTTAACCCTGCGGTACCCCACTATGAACGCAGGCCGACAGTGACATTGTGCCTCTAATAACTACTCGCTGCTTCCTGTCAGTTAACCAGTCTTCGATCCAAGCTGCCACAGTTCCTAAAATCCCTGCAGCTTTGAGCTTTATCAAGTGCCATTTTTTGGGGAAAACATCAAAGACCTTCTGGAAATCTAAGTAGATCACATTGTAGGCCTTTTTGTGATCAATTTCGCTTGTAGCTTCCTCAAAGAACTCAAGTACATTCGTTAAACAGGATCTACCTCTCCTAAATTCATGTTGGCTATCCCTCAGAATGTTATTTGTACCATTTTCACTTGGATTATAGCTTCCATTATTTTTCCAGTAATGCTAGTTAACTGATTAGCTAACTTTTTTTTTTACTTTTTTGAATATGGGTGTTATATTAGTATGCTTCCAGTCTGAAGGTACTGCACCCAGGGATAACGATTTCTGGAATATTAAAGTTAAAGTTTGGCTAATAATATCCCTCATCTCTTTTAGAACTATAGGTAAGATGCCATCAGGGCCCTGCAATTTATTTGTTTTGAGTTTAGCTAGGCTTAGTACATCAGTCTCAGTTAAACATATTTTGGTCATAGACGATGCTGTATTCGTACTAATTCGTGGTATACATCCGCGAGAAATAATCATTAAATTCATTTACTATATCAATTTAATTTTCAATTATAAGGCCATTACTATCCTCGAAATTAGTGATTTCAGCTTTTCAGCTCTTTTGGAGTTAAAACATTGGAAAAAAACTTTTATTACCTGCGTATGACAGGTACTACAACGACTACGAGAGAATCATCTCTACATTAAAGGGGAGAAGTGCGAATTCCATCAGACAGAGGTGAAGTACTTGGGGTACGTCATTCGACCGGGTGAGGTGGCCATGGATTGCCAAAAAACCGCGGCCATCCAATCATGGCCCCGCCCACGCTCGGTGAAGGAGCTGCAGTGATTCCTGGGGTTTGCTAACTTCTACCGGAGGTTCATTCGCAACTTCAGCAAGGTGGTGTCGCCGCTCACCGCCCTCACCTGAGGAAGGACCCACTGTCTCTCTGGACCTCGGAGGCAGATGACGCCTTCCGGTGCCTCCAGCGAGCCTTCTGTCCTGGCTCAGCCGTGCCCTAGCGTGCCTTTCGAACTGGAGGTCGACGCCTCGGAGGTAGGCGTTGGAGCGGTGCCAAGATGGGCCGTCGACACCCGTGTGCCTTCTATTCCCGAAAATTAACCGCGGCCGAGAAGAACTACTATGTGGGTGAGCGGGAGCTGCTGTCAATCAAGTTAGCCCTTGAGGAATGGTGCCACTGGTTAGAGGGTACACGATTCCCCTTTACAGTCCTGACTGATCACCGGAACCTGGAATATTTACAGTCTGCCAAGCAACTCTCCGCTCGCCAGGTCCGGTGGTCGCAGTGGTTCTCACGTTTCGATTTCCAAGTGGCCTTTCTTCCCAGAAAGAAGAACCAGGATGCCCTGTCCAAGCTGTACAACCCCCCCCCCCCCAAAGTACCAAACAGGAACGTCCCATCCTGGCTCCGACGTGCTTTGTTGCGACCATCACGTGGGACCTTGACGAACGCATCCAGAGAAGAAACGAAGTCGGGTACGTGCCAGCAGGATGTCCAGCCGGAGTGAGGTATGTACCCCGGCTTCTGAGGACTGAACTCCTACGGTGGGTCCACGATCAGCCTGGCACAGATCACCCGGGCGTAGCGGCTACTTGCCCAGAAGTATTGGTGGCCGGGGTGGCAACAACAAGTACAACGGTTTGTGGAGGCCTGCCAAGAGTGTGCCCAGTGTAAGTCCTTCACCCAGTGCCCCGCTGGCCTTCTGCAGCCTCTACCGCTCCCCAACAGGCCCTGGTCACACGTGGCGATGGATTTCATAACTGACTTTCCCCGATCTGCAGGTAAGACCGTGATCCTCACCATTGTGGACCGCTTTTCCAAAATGTGTCAGTTAGTGCCTCTATCCAAGCTCCCTACAGCTCTGGACCAAGCGGAGATTCTGATTCAGGAGCTGTTCCACGGCTATGGCACCCCCGAAGACATCGTCTGCGACCGAGGCCCCAATTAGCCTATCGAGTATTCTGAGCCTTCTGTTCCAAACTAGGGATTCAAGTGAGCCTCACCTCCGCATATCACCCCCAGTCGAACGGATTGGCGGAAAGGACCAACCAAGAGGTCTCTAAGGCTCTGTGCCTGCTGTGCCGACGCAGCCCAGCAGACTGGGCCTCTCATCAGGTATGGGCCGAGTACTCAGTTAACTCCCAGGTGAGTCCTGCCTCCGGACTAACCCCCTTCCAAGCCGTACTGGGGTATCAACCACTTCTCTTCCCCTGGGACTTCCCGCCGGCAATGGTCCCATTAGTAGATGAGGATTCGGGGTTTATTTTGATTTATTATTTTTGGGGGCCACGATGGGTAGTCATGGCCCAGACTGATTTTCCTTTTTATTTAAAAATATCTAGTTTGCAGGGCCCAGTCTCATCTGATTACTCTCCACCTAGGGAGGAATGCCCGTCCACTAGTGCCTTAAGGTCACTTAGTGTGTCGAAGGTTTGCAGTGCTGAGTGGGGTGTCTACTAGTTGCTGTGGAGGACCTGTGTGGTGGTTGAAATTAGGACACGTGTGCTTGCTTTTACATGCATGGTGGGTGGGAACTTGTCCCCGGGAGGGAGTGTTGGTGAGAGTCCAGGAATGAGCTGTAATTCCCTCAAATAAAATTGTGTATTTAGTAAAATTGTGATGGGTCTCTTCTGTGTCATGGCAACGGAGGTCCTAAAAGGTGTGGTTTAAGTGAGTAAGGAAAAATCTGTTAGCAAAAATAATAAAAAGGAGGAGTTGCGGAGGGCTCTTACACCCTAGGCCACCACATAAACTCAACTTAAAGTTAGGTTCTCATTAGAAGTGGAATAATTTAGCAAATCACTATTTGTGGTACAGAACCCTATTTTATTTCATTCCTAAGTGAGGAACCACACAAAGTGTGGCTTACAAGGTCCCAATGAAGAAGAAGAGAATGGAACCATGCCTAGATGTAGTCGGGCTCACCTCTATGCATGGCTTGGTCTCTGGAACCAGTCTCCACGAAGGGGGTTGGACCCTCTTCCACTCTGGAGTTGCTCACAGGGAGAGGTGCCGAGCAGGGGTGGGCAAATTTATTGCCCCCTGGCTGGAGACCTGTACATTGGGGTTTACCGCGGTGGATGAGAGGGTAGCCACTCGGGTGAAGAGAGGGGCGGAGCTGTCAACTGATCACTACCTGGTGGTGGGTTGGCTCCGCTGGTGGGGGAGTTAGCCGGTCCAAGCCTGGCAGGCCCAAGCATATAGTGAGGGTGTACTGCGAACATCTGGCAGAATCCCCTGTCAGGAGTAGTTTCAACTCGGGCATAATTTCTCTCATGTTCCGGGGGAGGCAGGGGACACTGAGTCCGAATGGGCCATGTTCCGCACCTCCATTGTGGAGACGGCTGACCATATCTGTGGCCATAAGGTGGTCAGTGCCTGTTGTAGGGACAATCCCTGAACCCGCGTGTGGACTCCAGTGGTAAGGGATGCCGTCAAGCTGAGGAAGGAGTCCTATCGGGCCTTTTTAGCTTGTGGGACTCCAGAGGCAACTGACAGGTACCAGCAGGCCAAGCAGGATGTGGCTTTGGTGGTCACTGAGGGAAAAAAATCTGGTATGGGAGGAGTTTGGCGAGGCCATGGAAAACAATTTACAGATGGCTTCGGGGCAATTCTGGTTCACGATCCGGTGGCTCTGGATGGGAAAGCGGTGCAGCATCAACACTGTTTATGGTGGGGATGGGGTGCTGCTGACCTCAACTCAGGTCGTTTTGAGTCGGTGGAAGGAATACTTCAAAGATCTCCTTAATCCCACTGATACGCCTTCCATTGTGGAAGCAGAGTATGGGTACTTGGGTGTGGACACCACTATCTCTGGGGTGGAGGTCGCTTAGGTGGTTAAAAAGCTCCTTGGTGGCTGGGCCCTGGGGGTAGATGAGATCCGCGAACAGTTCCATAAGGCTCTGGGGCTGTCCTGGTTGACACGCATCTGCAGCATCGTGTGGACATTGGGGGAGTGCCTCTGGACTGGCAGACCAGGGTGGTGGTCCCCCTCTTTAAGAAGGGGGACCAGAGGGTTTGCTCCAACTATAGGGGGATCACAGTGTTTAGCCTCCCTGGTAAGGTCAATTCGGGGGTTCTGGAGAGGAGGGTCCACCGGATTGTCGAACCTCGGATTCAGGAGGAGCAGTGTGGTTTTCTCCCCGGCCGTGGAACAGTGGACCAGCTCCATACTCTCCGCAGGGTTCTGGAGGGTTCATGGGGGTTTTCCCAACCAGTCCACATGTGTTTTGTGGACTGGGAGAAAGCATTCAACCGTGTCCCTCAGGGAGTCCTGTGTATGGGGTGCCGGGCTTCCTTTTAAGGGCTGTTTGGTGCCTGTATGCCTGGTGCCAGAGCCTAGTCCATATGGGCGGCAATAAGTCTGACTTGTTTTCCATGAGGGTTGGACTCCGTCAGGGCTGCACTTTGTCACCGATTCTCTTCATAGTTTTTATGGACAGAATTTCTAGGCACAGCCAGGGTATCGAGGGTGTCCGGTTTGGTGACCTCAAGATTAGGTCTCTGCTTTTAACAGATGATGTGGTTCTGTTGGCTTCATCAGACCGTGACCTTCTGCTCGCTGGGACAGTTCGCAGCCGAGTGTGGAGTGGCTGGGATGAGAATTAGCACCTCCAAATCCGAGACCATGGTCCTCAGCCCGAAAAGGGTAGAATGCTCTCTCTGGGTCGGGAATGGGGTCCACCCCCATGTGGAGGAGTTTAAGTATCTCGGGGTCTTCTTCACGAGTGGGGGGACAATGGAGTTGTATATCGACAGGCAGATCGGTGCGGAGTCTGCAGTGATGCAACCACTGAATCCATCTGTCATGATAAAGAAGGAGCTGAGCCAAAAGACAAAGCTCTTGATTTACCAGTCAATCTATGTTCCTACCCTCAGTTATGGAAAGAACGAGATCGCGAGTGCAAGCGGCTGAAATGAGTTTCCTCCGCAGGGTGGTTGGGCTCTCCCTTAGAGATACGGTAAGGAGCTTGGTCATTCGGGAGGGACACAGAATAGAGCCACTGCTCCTCTGCATTGAGAGGAGCCAGATGAGGTGGCTCGGGCATCTGATTAGGATGCCTCCTGGACACGCTGGAGGGACTGTCTCTCGGCTGGCCTGGGAAGGCCTTGGGATTCCCCCAGAGGAGCTGGATGAAGTGTCCAGGGAGAGGGAAGTCTGGGTTTCCCTGCTGAGACTGTTGCCAATATGACCTGACCTCGGATAAGCGGGAGATAATGGATGGATGGATTGGATAGTTATTTGAATGACCTGGTTCTAATACTAAACTGCAAGTTAGACAAAAGAGGACAAATTAGTTCTTAAATCTATATAAGGCTTCATTTAAACTCATACCAAAGTAAAAGCAGGCAATCTCTATTAAAATATCAGAATTAGGTACTCCCATTGAGGATGTCAGAGAGCATGTAATACAAGCTGTACAGCTTCACTATGAAGAACAACAATGTCTTAAGTTAGATTAGAAAGAACAGCCACATGTGATTGAATATAAGGCATTTGATCCCCACCACTCTCAAGAAGTATGGCAGAGCCAAAGATTCTGTAAGTTAACGGAAAGGGGCCAAGAACTGCAGCAAGAGCAAATAAAAAGACTTGAACACTGATTTAATTTAAACTACGAGAAATGGAAGACTATTGCTAACGATGCCAAGCAAGCTTTGCATGAACTGTTGCAGGAGCATGCTGCTAAGATAGGAAAGGCCTCAATGGAGTTACATCTGATTTATGAAGATTTACGCCGTGTTCATACACCACACCAAAACACACGCTGTAGAATAGACACCTGTGAAGAAGTAACTAATGAAATCATCGAAGCTGCAAAGTGCCATTCAGGAAAACTATGATCAGGAAGAAGTTTTTAGAAGTATAATGTCTCTTAAGCTACGGCCTGCTACACAGAGAGTAGTCTTTGGCCACTCAAAACCTGACCATCCCTCTCGTGTTGGCTCATTAATTAGCTCAAGATGCTCAAATTTATCATCAATGAAGAGACTAGATGCAGCAGCTGAAGCAGCTGCCAATGAAGCTACTCTAGAAATCCTTCTTGAGCAAGAGCAGCATTTTAAAGAATTGCAAAGACTTGAAGCTGAACAAAAGGCTGCTGATGCTCAGTTACATGCCAAATAATAAGCTGAAAATGCAGAGAGAAGACAGACATTATAACCCAAGTCCAGAAAGATAGATCAACTGGAAACACTCAAGAAACTAAAGGCTGCCACAGCACGGCAGCAGGTATATGCACAGAGTGTATGCTCAGATGAAGATAAGGATGACTTACTGCATTACTGTGGTTCTCTGAGGATAAAGAAAGGTGACACACCTCAATATGACCCAAAGCAGCACTGTTCCACTCCACAAGCTCTAAACCATATCGAACAAGATGACATAATCATAACTCTTATTTTAAAGTGCTTGCAGAATCGGTTGTTGCAAATCATCTTCCTGTACATGAGTCATCAGTATTCAACAGTGACCCACTTTAATGTAATGACTGGGAGTTGTCCTTTCAAGCTCTCATTGACAGGAAGAATATACCAGGGGAAGAGAATGTCTATTATTTACAAAAGTACGTGGGCGGACCTGCTAAGAAAGCAATTGAAAGCTACTTTATGCTGGGTAGGACGCAGCAGACCTTTCTACATGAACCAGGAGGAAAGATACGGAAATTCATTCCTCATTACCAAGGCCTCCAGAGACCAAGTAATTGCGTGGCCTAAACTAAATCCCAAGAACAGCCTGGAATTACAGGAATTTGTGGATTTCCTTTGTAGGAAAATTATTAGCTCAATGAAAATTTTAATATCTCCTCTCACGGCCAATGAGAGAGAGTCTCGCGATATTTCAGGCGAGTTTGAGGTTGTAGAGTATGTAACAAGATCGCACAGAGGCAGGGACTTTTGTGAGCATTCAATGAACGTAGGCTGAGGTTGTGCAACAAAACATGCATTTATTCCTAACACTACAACTAACATAAGGCAGACATTACACTTAACACAAACAACAAACACAAAAATAACTGAATAAACAAACAATGTAATTATGGAAATGCAATGACCGAATTTAACTGAATAACCTTAAAAGGGAAAATACTGTTCTGCAAAGCAAGCCAGTTTCTTGAAACCTGACCCTAAAGTCGTATAGCAACTTAACAGGACATCACAGCTTGTTAAGAAAGGATGAAACTGGTTTACTTGGTAGCAGAGTAGAAAGAAGGGGGGTCTTGACAGTTGTTGCAAGTCGATGGGATGATGGCACTCAGGAAGGCACAGCGTAGGAGCAGTCGCTGGAGTGGAGCCACTTTGGTTCTCTCCTGGTGAAACTTTGCCTTTGTGCAGCTGGGCTTTCACCGGAGAGCTTCTTGTTGGCTTCTTTTCCCCTGGACTGATGTTCCGCTGCTCGAGCTGATGGTCTTCCACTCGGTGGTATTTTGCATGGTATTTCCGCGCCCGGTGGTTTTTCTGCATCTGATGGTTCTTCTGCACCCCTTTGTTCTGGGGTACCAGGGTTTTATAGTCTAAAGTTCATGAATAAGGATGGCCAGGAATTTGACTCCTGGCCCAATGGCTGGCCATTCATTTGGCGGGCTTGTGGAATGGGGGTCTGTATCAGTCCTTTTGATATTTATGGCCGGACTGATTCTCCCTTTCCTAATTTTGCTTAAGCTGGCATAACTCTTGATACGTCCACTTTCGGGTAACCACTGATCACATTTAGAATCGGCAGTGATTGTCCATCAGTTTGATACCAAACATGTTATACCAACTTTACAGATTCACACCTTATACCATTTATGTTAATTGATTGACAATCAATTATATTATACATGTGGTTGACTCACATTCCGTATATTATGCAGGTGCTTTGGGTTGACCCGGACAAATTTTACCTTTGTGCACCCATTACTTCCCATTTTCACATAGAAACAGCACATTTTACCTTTAGATGGGCGTGGTTGTTAGTTTGTGGAATTTCCATATAAGTTGCACCTCTGGAAATAACATATTTTAGTGGGTTAGCGTCTCTGGAATGGATAAGGTACATTTTAATTCTGTTCTTTTAACATGGTATGGAGTAATACAGAGAGCTTGGTAACAGACCACAAAGCTCAGATAAGGACCCCAAAGGAATGTTGGAAAAGAAGGTGGTATGGAAGGCAGAGGGGGTTGTGTACTGAGTTAAAGGTCTTCTATCCCTGAGGTCCATAAATCTTTGGGTAATAAAAGTTGAAGTGTTGGCCTCTCGTGTTGACTGTGTGTGTGTGTGTGTGTGTGTGTGTGGAGTTACTAACCCCCCTTTGGTGCCTAGGCCATTGTCTACCTCTCTTATCAGGCTTGGCCGTTTCTCAGGCCGCCTGGAACTTCTGTAATATGTGCATGTGTGATCCTACACCTTCGTAGCTGTGAAGCAGCCATGTCTCAAATCAAAAGGCTTGACATGCTAAACGACTGCAATGAAAACCAGAAGATATTCACCAAACTTCCAGACTGGTTGACCTCAAGGTGGAATAGAAAGGTGTAGGATCACACCTGGGACTGATTACAAAACTTAAAGTCCAGGGAGGGCCTGAGACAAGGCCAGCCTGGTACCA
>JAODUD010010140.1:0-11559 GCA_026784285.1 Stomatorhinus walkeri
CCTCTACCTCTTCCTGGACCGACGCCGATCGCCTGACCACTGCCTGGATTCCTGACCACGTTATTCGCCTCTCCCTCATCTGGACCGACGCCGATCTTCCAACCTTCCCACCTGAGTCGCTGCTCCGGTTTCGGGCCAAGCCCCGGTTACCACGATCTACCTTGTGGACATTATTAATAAACCAGCGATACTTACAGCATTGCCGCGTCAGCATCCATCGTCTTTCAGCCATAACACCAGTAGGCTACCACTTACTAGGAGAATGAGACTGTACTTAGCCGGACTCCAAGATCCAGTTGTTTCTGATGAGTTTGCATGCAATTTGTGTGAGGAGCTTGCAGACTCTAATGTAATGTAGGAGACCTTCCGTGATAAGACCCTGAAGGTTGCTGAGGCTTGTGTTGATGTTGCTAGTGTTCCCAGAAGGAGGTGTTTCATCTTGTAGGGCACCCTGGATATTATCGAGAGGAGTTGCAGCACACAACTTGGTGGCAACTGCAATCTGTACTGGGAACTGAGGACTCCTGTGAGGACTCTGAGGATAGGTAAGGAGGCATTTGTTAGACGCATCTCTGAGCAGGTGATACCCCCATCTATGGTCCAGTGACATGTCCTGTTTATAGAGGAATAAAAGCACTATGAACATCTGAATCTGTTCCTCAGACACTTGCAGTCAGGGTAGATAGTTAAGGAACAGTCTGTATGAATGACACTGCAGTTGTGATCCACCGGGCCAGCTACTTTGAGCAGTTGTTTAAAGCTGACCCCACAGCTAGGATGTTGGACATCTCTGGGTCCATGGTTCTGGAATCAGCTGTGATCCACCAAATCTCACTGAGATTGCACGGATGGTGAACCAGCTGGGGGTAGGGAAAACCGTAAGGATCTGTGGTATTCAGGGTGAACTTCTCCAGGCTGGTGGTAAGGCTGTCCTCCTGGCATTATAGGCAATTTTTGCCTCCATTTGGGAGTCAGATGTCATCCAACTGACTGGAAAATGGGATGTGTAGTCCCTTTCTGGAAAGGGAACATGTCTGACTTATTACCATCAATGTGGCCCAAGCTTCTGCTCCATTCATATAGCAACTGAATCGCCCACAGTTTCAGGCCCCAAACCCCATACTCCAGAAGCACCCCCTACAGAGCAACTTGGGGAACCTGGTCATAAGCCTTCTCCAAGTCCACAAAACACAGACTGGATGAGAAAACTCCCAGGCTCCTTCCAGTACCCTTGCAAGGGTATAAAGCTGGTCCAGTGTTCCACAGCCAGGACAAACACCACATTGTTCCTCCCAAATCTGAGATTTGACTACTGATCTCACCCTCCTTTCCAGTACCCTGGAATAGATTTTCCAGATGATCTGAAAAGTGTGATCCCCTGTAGTTTCTTGAATAAGGACCATCAGCCTGGTCTGCCAATCCAGCGGTACTGTCCCTGACCTCCATGCACTGATGAGAAGGCATGTTAGCCATGATGGCCCCACAACATCCAGAGCATTCAGATAACCTGGAGTAATCTCATCTACCCCAGGGCCCAGCCGCCAAGGAGTTTTATAACCTCCCTGGAAACCTCAGCCATGGTGATGGGCAAGTCCACCCAAGCTTCCTCAGGCCCCATGCCCTCAGATGTTTCAAAGGTGGTGCATATAGATGTATCTGAGGCAGGGTTGAGGAGGGCCTCAAAGTATTCCTTCTATCTTCGGGTAATGCTGCTTCCCCCTCCTGATATTCCAGATGGTTTGCCAGAATCTTTTTGAGGCCATCCAAAAGTCACTTTCCATGGCCTCACCAAACTCCTCTCATGCCCAGGTTATTGCTTCCTCAACTGAGGTCCAGAACAATGTCCATTCAGTCTCAATGTGCCCAACCTTCCCCAGCATGCAGTTGGGAGTTCTACCGGAGGTGCAAATTGAATATCTGGCAAAAAGGAGCCTCTGCCCGACGTTCCCAGCAGACCCCTACTATGCACTTGGGGCTGCCAGGTCTGAACGACTTCCTCCCCACCCACCTGAGGTAACTCACTACCTGGTGGCGCTCAGTTGACAGCACTGCCTCTTTCTTCACCTCTCTTCCGAGACAGAAGGCCAATGATCAGCTGATATGATTATAAAATCGATCATCTACCTGCGGCCTCGGGCATGTCTGTACCATGTCCACTTATGGACACCCTTCTGCTCGAATATAATGTTAGTCTTGTCTAATCTACTGTCTCATTGTCTATACTTGAGAGACTCTCTCAGCCCTTCAAAACAAAGAAAAGTCATGGATTTGATCAACTGGTCTCTCAATGCAATTGACACCATCTTCTCAATGAGAAACCCAGGTTCAGGGGAACCTGACTGTCCTGCAGGAACATGTGCAGCTGGCTACATGATGGACAGATGGGAGAAGTGGAGGGTTGTGTGTCTGGCAGCTCTGTCTGTGGAGGACATTGAAGATATCTGCCTATTCGGAACCATGATTACAGGTCTGATGATGATTGGATTAGGCATTGCCCTGGTTTATCAAAAATTGAAGAAAACGGTGACAAAGCCCCACTAGGCTGGCCAGGATGATTGACGGACTTGGCAGAGCTGTCAGCACTCAGACTATGGCTATAGATTGCAAATTGGATAACATCACTGTGTCTATTGACTGCAGATTTGATAACATCACGGAGAAGCTCACGGCTCTGCAAAGGATTTTGGATGGCGGAGACCAGTGTGGACATTAGAGGAGCTGCAAAATTACAGCTTCTTGCCCAAAAACCCAAATAACCCTATTCTCTGCTTTTGGCTCCCCCTAATTAGCACTTGCCTTGGCCAGGGCCGCTGCTGAATTCAACAACTCCCCCAAAAGAACAAGGCAGTGAGACTCTCTTGCATTCCTCTTGCATCCCACGCCTTCGCCGATTCATACCCCCAGCATGAACAGGCGGGTCTGTTGACCAGCGCTGGATAGGCTGCAGGACTGGATGGCTGTTTGTCTATGCTGGACTACCTCCACCTCCCCATTTCCCTCCCCTGTTGCAAGTTCATGTTGTAAGGTGTAGTGCCTGTGTCATTATGTTGCTGAGGTGTTTTTTTCTGTTCCTAAATTGTTCTCCCTACTGGAGTACAGTCTGGGGTCTGTTTTATTTATTCTCCTCTATCCTCATGTAATCCTGTCTTCCCTGATTTTTCCTATAGTTCCCTGTCTTCCTGACCTGTCTATCCCCTATAATGTAATGTGTGTATATGTATGATCGGGTTGATGGCCTGCTTTTCGCTGTTACTTGTGACTAGTGACATGGTGAATTGCAATAACAATAAAGGGTTTTCATCATCATCATCATTATCATCATCATCATTATGGACAAACCATGCATTGCACAACAGAACACCATTTGGGATATTATTAGGCAACTTTTAACTTTACTATACCAGGAAATTGTTATCTGCTGGTGTGGCACTTTCTGATTGGAAGTATACTAATATAATGCCCATATTCAAAAAAGGGAAAAATGTAATCCAGCAACTATAGGCCAATCAATTTAACTAGCATTACTGGAAAAATAATCTAAACTATAATCTCAAAACAAATAAATTGCAGGGCCCTGACGGCATCTTACCTATAGTTTTAAAAGTGATGAGGGATATTATTAGCCAACTTTAGGCCAATCAGTTTAACTAGCATTACTGGAAAAATTATGGATGCTATAATCCAAGTGAAAATGGAAGATTACTTGGTTTCAAATAACATTCTGAGTGATAGCCAACATGGATTTAGGAGTGGTAGATCCTGTTTAACGAATCTACTTGAGTTCTTTCAGGAACGTACAAGAGAAATTGATCACAATGTGATCTACTTAGATTTCCAGAAGGCCTTTGATGTTGTCTCCCACAAACGGCTCTTGCTGAAGCTCAAAGCTGCAGGGATTTTAGGAACTGTAGAAGCGTGAAGCAAAAACTGGTTAAGAGACAGGGAGCAGCATGAAGCAGCAAGTAGTTAATAGAGGCACAATGTCACAGTGGGCCTGCATTCATAGAGGGGTACCGCAGGTTTCAATTTTACATTAATGATATTGACACCAATACATACAGTAAACTGGTTAAATTTGCAGACGACACCAAGGTGGGTAGTGTAGCAAATACTGATCTAGCAGCAGAGAGGCTACAACATGATCTAGATTTAATTAGCCACTGGGCTGATACCTGACAGATGAAATTTAATGGAGATAAATATAAGGTAATCCATGCAGGGAGCAGAAATATGAAGTACAGATATTTTATGGGTTCCACTGAAATAAAGGTTTCATTATAAGAATGAGCACAGTGTGTATGTTCATGCTTCCATGTCCCACTATCGCCAGTGTGGGGAAGCAGTAAAAAAGGCCAATATGATGTTGGGTTACATCTCTAGTTTAAATCAAGGGAGTTGATGCTACGATTATATAATTCCCGATGTAGGACCCCACCAAGAATATTGTGTGCAGGTTTGGTCACCATATCTTATAAAGGACATTGCTGACTTGCAAAGAGTTCAACGTATGGCTACAAGAATGATTCCTGGATTCAGAGGAATGTCTTATGAGGAGAGGTTAGCTGAGCTGAATCTGTTTAGCCTCGATCAAAGGAGACTAAGGGGGGACATGACCCAGGTATATAAGATTTTAACAGGTCTGGATGCTGTTCATCCAAATGGCTATTTCAATATTAGTTTAAATACTATAACTCATGGCTATAAGCGAAATTAGCGGGAGAACATTTTAAAATTAATTTGAGAAAGCATTTCTTTGCACAGCGTGTAGTTAGAGTGTGGAATAGTCCTCCTGCTAGTGTAGCACAAGCTAAAACACTTGGTTCCTTTAAATCAGAGCTAGATAAGATTTTAACAACTATTAGTTTTAGTTAAGTTCTCCTCAAATGAGCATGATGGACTGAATGGCCTCCTCTCATTTGTAAGTTTCTTATGTTCTTATGCGAGACAAGTGACATTACTCTGTAATACATACTGTATTTTGAAGCAAACAATGACCCACAAGCAAAAGGAGAGATAGTAAGAACAGCAAAGTGGACAGCAGTGGGAAAATGCTCAGCAGTTGGAAAAGAAATTCTGAGAGGACAGGATGTAGGGTAAAGATTTCAGTTTCCAGTGAAAATAACCTTGAAAAGAGAACAGAAAGAGGAAGGATGAAATGAAAGTGGCCAAAGACATAAAGATTTTAGGCATTTCTGTTTGCACTGACAGCCGTTTCCCCACCTTTGTGTAGATCGATGTAGGTACGGATGGCACCCCAGAGAATCCAAGGTACTTTTACTACAGGAAACAAGCCCAAGAGGACATTAAACTCATCTGCAACACAATGAAGTTGGAATTGCCATGTGATATAGAACAAAAATAGATAAATTAATGAGCACAGTGACAGCTACCATATGCACTTCAAAAGAGGAAATTACAAGATAAGACAGAGGAGTGACAGGGAACCATTTTACGGGGAGAATCTGGCAGCATGTCTCTGAAAATAACCAGAAAAATACTTCATGAGGGGCAACTGGCAGAAGTGTGTTGTACACAGCAAACTTTGTTTTTTGACCACAAGGTGAAAAAAGAGAGACGTAGGTAAACATTTCTTGTTACTATACAGAAGTAAGAAAGACAGAAAGAAAGACATTGTTCAGTGCTTCTGTGCGCAAACACTTAATGGAGATGAAAACCTGCCTGGCCTTAAATGCTTCAGTATAGAAACATTCTGCAGCATTATTGTACTGAAATTTAGTGTTAGATTCTGCAGATTTGTAAATGACCTGCAGATGGAAGCAGTGTGATTCAAACACATAGTGACAACCTGTCTCTCATTCGCTGGACACCAGGTGGCGGTATGAAACTTGTATGGTACAGGCACACAGGTTTTATGCACTATCCCCTCAAACACATCTATAAGAAAAACACACACACAGACTCAGCTTGACAGATGGGATGAGGGTACTGCCAGATCTTGTTTTCATGTCAGAAGATACGTAAGCAGGGAGAGGTATAGGATGCTGATAGGCTGCACATCACAGATGAGTATTGCTAAAACGGACATGACAGACAAGTCTTTGTGTTGCTTCTGACTTTTAAACAGGCTTCACCAACCTAACATCCACTGTAAATGCTGAAGCAGCATAACACAAAAAGTATCAGTGGGATTGTTATAAGTATAAAAATTAGACTGAGAAGAGAATGCTCAGAGAACAGCTGAGATTCAGAATACAGGAATCTGCAGGGGCATCCTTACTCATAGGGAATACGTTTCTGATTTTGACTACAAGATAATGATAGAAAATGGATTCTGATGAAGTGCTCTAGCACAGATTATGCATTCATGGGTATTCACCAAGTTCAGAGTTCACCTAACACACAGCATTAACAGAAATAAAACAGCATGGAAAGTGCTGAATCTCCCAAACGTGAAGAGTATCGGACATGTTATACTCAGGAAATAAGAAACAGCACCCCATCCATGGAGGGTGAAAAACTACAGGACAAGAAAATACAGAGAATGCTGAAATAAAGAGCACCAGAGGTGTTAGCCACTAAATGTTCATGAGGTCTCCACAGAATGGTGCAAAATTGATTTTTCATATATCGTTGTCTTACACCCTGGGTGACCGAGATTTGAGTCTCTGCCGTGGCATGTTAGATTAATGAGTTTACATGTACTCCCTGTGATGTTGTGGGGTTTTCTCCACACTCAGGTTTCCCCCCAGAGTCCAATAACAAGCTAAGGTAAATTGTAATTGCCAAATTGCCCATAGGTCTCAATTATGTGTGAGTGTACTCTGCAGTCCTGAATATGACAAGCAGGTACAGAAAATAGATGGATAAAATATTATAATATATATCATGTTATGGCATGGCAAACAGGAAATATTTAATCATCTTTGATATATATGTAATGAAACCAGATATATATGGAATGCATGTTGACGGAGGGCAGTGGTGGCTTGATGGTTAGGGAAGCGTACTTGTAATTGAAAGATTGCTGGTTTGAATCCCCGACCAGCAAGGCACCACTGAGGTACCCTGAGCAAGGTAGTGCCCCCAAGCACTGCTCCCCGGGAGCTAAATTAGCTGCCCCCTGCTATATCACAAAAGTCACATATGGGTTAAATGCAGAGGACACATTTCATTGTTGTGCACCGTGTGCTGTGGTGTGTTAACAATGACTACTGATCACCAAATTCTAAATATATATACAAAGAAACCTAGAATATATGGAATGAATGCCGATATATATATACAATGAAACTTGGAATATATGGAATTAAAGCCGATATATACAATGAAACTCAGAATATATTGAATGAAAGCTGATATATATACAATGATCCTTGGAATATATGTATCCTGCCCTGATCGTCTGCTCCTTCCGTGTGACACGCCCACTCGTTAACCCTGTGTGGATTCCCTGTGTTTACCAGCTGATCCTGATCATTGTCATTAGTTCATTGTATTTAGTCCATGTTTCCGTTTGTTTCCCCAGTCTGGTCATTGTATTGTCGACCTGTGTTTGCATGCCTTTCATTGTTATTAAATCCTGTGTTTTCCCTGACTTCTTGCATCCCACGCTCCGTGCGCCGTCAAGCTTGATAAAATGACCGGACTCAGGAAGAAGACATCGCCTTGTCTATTTAGAGGAATACCATGACATGACAGACGAGGTGACATATTGGCTGGAGCAGTCTGAAGTCAGGGACAATCCCGGGCTTTGGGCTCTAGCGCACCGAGGCCGGGACATCTTAGAAAAGATGTCTCTACCCGGAAGCGCGCATCTCGCTGAGGAGGTGCGCTCCACAGTACGGCAGCTTCGGGAAGGAGCCGCCTCGTCCATGTTCAGACGAGTTGCCATGGACAGCGGATTGCCAGACGGTTTCCTGCACAAAGTGCCGGCAACTCCGCTTTTGTCGTTCTTTTATCTTGCTGGTTGTGTTAAATTAATGAGACAATAGCGGAAGATGCGTTGAAACTAACTCTTGATTTGGATGTGAAAGATTTGCTGTGTTTGGAAAGCGACAGTGTAGAGAGGAAACCTTGTTTATCTTCTCCACTGATTGCTATGCCAGAGTCACTTGTAAATGAGCAAATTAATGATATCAAAATTGAACTGATGCACTTTGATGAAAAAGTAAGAGCTGAAATAATGAATGAGGTCTGTGATAAGGTTCAAGAGGAAATGCAATGCACTTCATTTGCCACCCAGCTCCCTTGACAATGGAACAGTTAGTACAGAGAGGACAAGAAGTGCAGGCAGACTTGGAGGAGTCTATCCAGGCACCTCAGCCTGTTTTAGACCCAAAATGGTGGGGGAAAGTGTAGAGGGTAGTAAGGCAACCACAAAATAGCCATCTGTTAGCCAAAGGGTCTCTATTCCTGTTAAATGCTACTATTGTTAAGAAGAAGGACATATTAAGCCCAACTTCCCTAAATTCCAAGGTGGTACTGCCGGAAAGCTAACACTGTTTATGGGGAAAGGAGAACAAACCCCAGAAGCCTCTGAGGTGCTACACCTGAGTCCTACTTCAGGTAATCTCTACAACCATCCATGAGTGAAAGTTCTTCTGGACGGAATGCTGATGATAGCAAAAGTAGACACATAGAGCATGTCTGTCCTTGGTGGCAGAGGTTAGGGTTACACAGCTTCCATGTTATCAGGCTGGGCAAGTGTACAAGGAAGCCAAGGAAGGTGGGATTACATTAGCTTCAGGAGGCAGGGTCAAAGCTAGTGGAATTATAAGAGCTCCTGTTAAGGTAGGCACCCATGTCTGGCGAGATGAGCTGCTTATCATCCCGGGGCTCATTGTTGAAGTTGTTTTGGGAGTGGATTTTCTGAGAGCACTGGATATTGTGATGGAACCTAAGAGGAACACATTGAAGTACAGGGATAGGGAAATTGTGCGGTTCCTGCCAAGCGGAGCAGAAGCTACAGTAGCGCAGGCAAATGTGGAAAAGCATGAAGATTGCAGTGTGAACATTGCTGCCGGTGTTTAAACTTCCAAGGAGACAGAGGCGGAAGTTACTATACAAACCTTTAGACCTCGTAGGCCCATTTCCTAGGAGAGGAAACACTATAATGCTTGTGATGGTGCAACAATTTACCCATTGGGTGGAACCTTCCGCACTGCGTTGGGGCACAACCTGGGAAATAATCACCAAATTGGAAAATGAAGTGTTCTGTAGGTGGGGACTCCTAAGTTCTTACTCACTGATAATGGGCCTCAGTTTTGTGGGAAACAGTGGCAACAGTTCTGTAAAAACTGGGGCATCATGTCCAAACATACTATACCTTACCATCCACAATCAAACTACACAGAGAGGACAAACAGAAACCTGATGTTTGTCCTGAAGGCATATCTGGAAGAAGACCATTCTTCTTGGGACCAGCATTTGCCAAAATTTGCTTTTGCACTGCGAACTGCCTTACATGACACAACAGGATACAGTCCTGCTGCGCTTAACCTAGGCCGAGAACTAAAATGGACCCTGGATCGAGAGCTGGAGGTGGGAGCATATGGGGAACATGGAAACCCAAGCCAGCAGCGAAATGAGCTTAGAAGGAAGCTTAAATCTTGGGGTATGCAGGCAAAAAGAAACATAGAAAACCGACAAACCTCACAAAAAAGCAATATGACAAGCACTGGAGACCGGTGACCTTGGCTACAGGGACTTTTGTTCTCCTATGCACCCACCCCGATCGTCAAGGGAGAAACAGTTTTCAGCCAAGGTAGCTAAGGGTTGGGATGGTCCTTACAGAGTGCGGAGTCAGGTTTCTCCTGTTAATTACCTGTTGATAGACATGGTCACTAACAAATCCATAGGAATACATCACATAGTTAATCTGAGAGTGTTCTGGACCAGAGGTGAGAGGGAAGTGGAAAAAGCCAGGCAGCAACAATCCAAAACATCAATCCCTAGGAAAAATGCCTGTAGGCTAAGTCAGTCAACTTCCGAAGGGTCTAGCACAGGGGAAGGCGGCAGGACTACGTGCAGCACAACAGATCTTAACTAGATTAATCTTGACATGACTGCCACCCCCACTGACGATGTAGGTGAAGTAAACTTGCGCTCAGACAATAAGACACTTGATCAAATACCAAAAGGGAATTATCTTCTCTGTGAAGGGCGAAGCCTAAGGAAAGAATGTAGGGTTGACTATAAGGGTCTGACTGAAGGGAGAGGTTGCTGCTACAAAGACTAAATGGAGGACTTGTTATGCTAAGGGATCTAGTCATCAAGAGATGTGGGAAATGTATAAATGCTCTGCTTTCTTGTGCTAAGGGCAAAGGTCATGCTCGCTAATTGGGTTACAAACTCTATGTGGTTCGTAGGAGGGGAAGTGTAATGGTTCATTTTTGTTGTAGCAGTATTGGCATGTTCTTTTATTATGAAGGGAAGCTGTGTGATGTTGCGGTGATGTGGATGGAAAAATAATTAAAGTTGTTTGGTTTGACTGCTGGCATTGAGAGGCTGCAAGGACATTTTTTTTCTTGTCTTGGGCGTTTTTGTCGTGGATTTACTTTTGTTGTTTTTTTGCGCTTTGCTCGCTTGTGGATTTCCCCCCGATTTTCCCTGTTGTTCTTATATGGGCTTTTTTGGAAATTTAGGACCTGGGACCAGCAAGCTGACGAATGGTGGACTTTCTTCATAACTTCCAACACCTGGACTGTAAGACCGTTATGTTGTTAAAGTACCATTTATTGTCACCGCTGGTATAAAGTAAAGGAAGCGACCCGCCCGTTTCTCAAGAGTATAATTATTTATGTGGAGGTGTGGGTTGGCGTTAAGCTAACTCGGCTACGACCTTCATAGTCTGCATTAGGTATGTTTTCCCCAGTCCAATCCTTGACATCAGGTTGGTTTTGTCTTTGTTTCTGGATGTATCCGACAATAAAGCCCTCATTTCCCCGACTCCCTGGATGATGAAGTATGCTCAATTTTCAAAAGAAGTGCACAAACAAGAGGGCCCATTATCTGAGGTCATAACACTTCTTAAAAATATACTCGGCTCCAGCCTCAGATAATCTGGCCCTCTTGTTTGTGCCCCTCTATTGAAAATTGAGCATACTTCATCATGCACTGTGTCAAATGATGGCCTGCAGCAGTGCTGTTGTGCTGAGCGGGTACGGAGTGGGAACAGCGGATCAAAAGTCCAGGGAGTCGGGGAAATTTGGGCTTTCACACTGGGTTAACAAGGGGGTGTGGCACACGGAAGGAGCGGATGATCAGGGCATGACAGTGATGTTGCTGCATGCATTTGCAAGAGTTTCTATAAAACCTTCATTGTTTAAAAGACACTGCACTACAGCTTCCACTCTTTCTGCCATGTTTAGACTTCTGGCATCCCAATGACACGCCCCCCATATCGTGCGCCTTATAATGGAAGACCCAACGAAGTTGACCAAAGCAGTGCCTATCTGTAATTTCATGCTCATTGTATATACACTCAACAAAAATATAAGAGAGATTGCTGGGATTGCTGCATTGGGAACGAGTGGTGTAGACGCTGTGTGCACTTGTGTTGTGTTGTGCGCCTGTTGAAGCGGTTGACTGGGTTTATTT
>JAODUD010010141.1:0-11555 GCA_026784285.1 Stomatorhinus walkeri
TTAAAATCATTTGCAAATTTATCAGAAGGGCAACACACATGAATGTTAAAGTCACCACAAATTAAAATATTATCAAATTTTGACATGAACTCTGACAAAAACTCATTTAAAAAGTCCTTATTTAATTTAATCTCCACAACAACAACACAGTCTACTGGAAGTAGTCGACCATACACTCAACAAACGGAAGTTAGCCGGAAGTTCTATTGTGCATGTACTCAATAGTCAGAGAGATGAGGGCAGGTAATTCACCATACCCAATAGTTTCTGAACTGCCTTCACATTGGCTGGCGTCAGATTAGTAGTTACGTCCGGAAAGTGTTGTTGCCAGTGGCTAATGCGCTTTGACACTGCCATCAAATTCTGATGACTGTAAGCCAAATGGAGAGCTCCAGAAAACTGAGGGGGCTGGGCTGAAAGCAGAAGATTTATGCCTAAAGTAATCATGAGTAAAAAAATTGTAAATCCGAAATCACAGTGGTATTTTTTTATTAAAACCCATTGGTCATTGGCTATGGGGGTATTACTGTAGCAAAATTTTTTGCAAATGCATGCGGAGAGTTGACTGCATCTCAATCCATGTGTGCGTAATCAGATTCGCAAACCTGTAAAAAGATTTGTAAGTGTATTGAGATTTGTACATGTACAGACAAATCTGTAAATGTGTGCACAGATCTGTGATTGTGTAAATGTGTACATAGGTATTAATGGCTAAAAAGTCTAAGTATTTCGCTCTAAGGCCTGGAAATACAGACAAGACATCAGTTACAACTCGGACGGGGCTCTCCATTGGCTGTCGTTTTACACGTGATTTTTGCTACACTTCTGCCGCGGCAGATCTGCAAATGTGTGTGGATATTTGTATATCTGTATCGCAATCCGCCCGCGCGTAATCAGATACATAAAAAGTGTAGGAGAATCTCTAAATGCGTACGGAGATCTGCGAATGTGCACAGGAATCTGTACAGATCCGTGTGTGTGTAATCAGAATTGTAAACCTGTAAATAAATTTCTACATGTGTAATGGCGTTTACAAGTGTACTGAGATCTGAAAATGTGTCTGGTGATTGGTCTGTATCCACAAGGTTTTGTTTATCCTGAGCCATATTTAGTCGCTTTTCTCGCATGTTCTCTTAAAATAGCGGCGTAAAAGGCGGGCGGTGCTTTAACTGCACGAACGCTGCTGCAAAACGATTCAGTAGTCTGCATATTCTGTTGAACATCAACTGAAGCATGCAGTAACTTATGGCTGCTATCAATGAGACAGCCCAGTTGTTTGGCTCTTCCAGCAACCCATGGGTAAGTAATATTCGCTGAGAAAAGTAACACCAGGGAACAAGTTGGTAATGTTATGAAATGTTGAGTTAACACAAAAAATATTATTGAAGCAACTAAAGGTGGTTCCAAAAATTCCACCATTCAAATACCATTAGTTCAAGCTAATGCCAATCCTGTGGTCTGGATTTGTACCTTCCGGACCTGAAATTTCCTAACAACATTTTATACCGTTACCAACTTGTTCCCTGGCTTTCTTTTCTTGTATACTGGGGCTAGCTACTGTATGGCAGTTTTTTTCCCATGTACCACTTTGTAAACTTGTTCCTGCTCTATGTGGCTATGACAGTTCCAAAATTAACATGGTAGGCTTCATCCGGCTATTAGTCTACTATGGCTCTAAACTAGTCCCAGACTTTCCCTTTCACTTCGCATACCATGGTGCCAACTTAATGGGCCTTGACCTTTTTACTGCCCTTGGATTCTCCGTACTGGATATGACTGGATCTGCCATTTGAACCATCAGCTCACCATGGTAGCACGGTAGTACGCGGCCCTGTTCGAGGGCATAGACTGTCACTCCACATTTAATCGCCAACCCTTACTTGATCCATTTGTCACTTCAGTAATTCAGCCCCCACGTCGTGTCCCCCTGGCCCTTCGTGATGTTGATACTGCTGAGCTGCACAACCTGCTGGAGGCAGACATTATTGAGCCGGTTAATGCTTCTCCGTGTATCTCAAATATGGTGATAGCTAAAAAAGAAATATGGAAGCCTGCGTCTCTGTGTTGACCTCCAGGCTGTAAACAAGGCTGTTGTTCCTGACAAGTACCCCCTCCCTTCCATAGAAGAATTCACCTCCCACTTTCATGGTTCGATGGTCTTCACAAAACTGAACCTTCGTCAGGGCTATCTGCAGATCCTTCTCCACCCTGACAGCTGGAATCTCATGACTTTTGTGACAAATGCTGGAGTTTTTCAGTACACACTGGTCCCATTTGGGCTTAGCTCCGCCCCCAGCTGTTTGCAGAAGATTATGGCTACCATATTCACTGGCATCACTGGGGTGGTCATCTACCTCGATGACATTGTAGTCCATGGACCTACAGCTGCCATTCATGATGAATGCCTCCCTCAAGTGTTTGAGGTGCTAGCTAAACACCACCTCACGCTTAACAGCCAGAAATGTGTTTTTGTACCTGCCATCGAGTTTGTGGAATTCCACCTCACAGCAGAGGGCCTCACTCCACTTCAATCTAATATTGAGGCCTTTGCCTCCTGTGCTCTCACCCTCACCGAACAAAAATATTCTGTGGGTGAATTTGAGGCTCTAGCCTGTGTCTGGGTCACTGCGTACTGGCCACCAGGCGCTGACAGCCTTTTTCTGTGTCCTGTCCAGCAGCTTTAGCAAGGAGAATAATGGTCTGAATGCACTGCTGTGTCAAACATATTTGCTTTACCATGAGGAGCTCTATAAACTCTGTATAGACCCCTCATGTTGGTCAATTTATTTATTGTATCTGATATATTGTAGCTGAAAATGAGCCGCTGACAGCCTTGCTTGCAACAAGTGCTACAGGACCACTCCGATTTTACTGGTGGTCTGAGCGACTTCAGCAGTACAATTTCACCCTGTGTTTCACCCCAGGTCATGATAACATTGTGACAGACCTGCTGTCCCACTCCACCCGGTATCCTCCAGCACCTGACTCCCTCTCTCAGGAACCAGACCTCATCCAGATGATGTACACACCGCAGAAGGCAGCTGTCTCTGTTGATGAACTCCAGCTGGCCTCAGAACAGGACCCAGTCCTTTCTCAGCTTCGTACATACATTCGTACAGGCTGGCCTACTAAAGTCACTGCTGAGTTGACCCCTTACCACAGGGTTACGGATGAACTTTCCTATTGGAATGCCTTCAGGCCTGTGATCTTCGCATGGCACATGGAGGCCATTTGGGCATTGTACGTGTCAAACAGCATTGTAAGGACCTAGTATGGTTGTCCCGCATTTATAGGGACATAAAGGATCTGGTTAGGGATTGTACAGCCAGCCTTATGAGCGGGAAAATGGGCTCACCTGTGCCACCCCCTCTGCAGCCTCTAGTTTGGCTCGCCCATCCTTGGGAACATCTCCAATTGGATATCTGTGGGGAACTACATGGAGTTCCGCACCACCAGCGGTTCCTCCTTGCAGTGTATGATCTACACTCTAAGTGACCTGAGGTGGTCTCCACTGTCACTGTCACAGCATGGGTAGTTACTGATTTTTTAGACACCCTCTTTGCTCGATGGGGACTTCCTCTGGCTATTATGACCCAATGTGTGTCTACTGAGTTCGAAGCCTTTCTGACGGAGTGAGGCATCCATCACATCTGCACAGCTTTATATCACCCCCAGGCCAAAGGCGGAGTGGAGCATCTCAATCAGACACATAAAAATGGCATCAGCCCACTTAGCTGAAGGTTACTCCTTTTCAGTGACACTCCATTACAGGGCCACCAAGTGCACCACAACAGGCAGCTCGCCAGTGTCACTTATGTTGGGCCACGAACTGCAGCTTCCACTGGACTGACTCAAGGCTAGTTCTGATTCCCCTACATACTGCCATAGCTCAGCACCATTTTGGATTGGGTCAGAATCGACCATGCTCATCGTGACCACAAGCTGATCTAATTCTGGTCCCCTCCTATTCAGGCAGGGGGAAAGCTAGGGCCAGCAACCTTTTCTCTTTCTGGTGGGTCTCGATGGCACGCTAGCCACCTCTGCAAGGTGGCAGCTCCAGAATTGGCTAGAGCAAATGTTCACGCTGGCTCCCCTTCATCAACAGATGACTGGGACTTACCTATGGAACCAGATACGCTCACACTTGAAACTCCTGCTCAAGGCCCAGCTGCACATCCATTCGAGTCTACATTGGAGTCCACTCGAAGATCAGCTCGCATCCGGACTCGCCCAGGTTACCTAAGGGACTTTGTGACTGAACTCTGATATGCTGACCTTGCACCTGGCTCTTTGTGCAGTTCAATTAATGTGCTCGGTATGCAAAGTACTATTGTGCTTTCCCATGCCAAATTATGTTAATATGTTGCTTCTCTAGAATATTTTATGGCATCCCAAAAAAATGGGTAAGTGCAGTTTGCCGAATTGTCATGATTGATTTTGTTTGTTGTGGGGGGAAGTAAATGTTATGTACGCGCACAAAAAATATGTATAATTTTTGGGGAATATTAAGGGCACAGTGCACGGGAAGAGAGAGCAGAACATAAGAACTATACAAACGAGAGGAGGCCATTCAGCCCATCAAGCTTGCTTGGGGAGAACTTAATAGCTCAGAGTTGTTAAAATCTTATCTAGCTCTGATTTAAAGGAACCCAAGGATTCAGCTTGCAAGATTGAAGATTTTTTTTATTTACTTATTTTGATTTGGGATTTTTTTAAAACAGTATTTTATTCAATTTCAGTTGCACCGTTAAGAAGAGGATGCATTTTACACAGTTTAGAAAGATAAATAAAGGAATATTTTTGAAGAAATTTGTCTGCAGCTCATTTTGTTAAAAAATTATGATACATCAGAAAATTGTATTGTAAATTCAGAATTGTGAATTGTATCGAATTGTGAGTTGAGTGTATTGATACATCCCTAAGAAAGACTAACAGAGAAGCACTTACAGAGACTCGATTGGACAAGACTCGGAACAGCTGGTAATCATGTGGATTCCACACTAGGTTAACGAGGGAGCATGGCACTAAGGAGGAGTGGCATGATCGGGACGTGACAACTCTAATGCTGTTTACAACCAGGAAGGAATACTGTTCGTTTCCTTTAAAAATGTTAGTAAAGCACTATTTTAATGCATAATGAATGTATTTTGATACATGTTTTGTGTGGATATTATGTCATCCTGTATCTTATGTTGAAAATACATATATAATAATGTTGTACTTTTTTGTAGACTTTTCAAGGAAATTGTGCAGCACCTGTCGGGCCTCACTGAAGGCCCCTAGTGGGCTGCAGCCCGCTGGTTGAGAGCCACTGTACTAGACCCACCATCTGTTTTTCAAAGACTAGGACAACTGTCATCCTCGGAAACTACTTCTGCCATTAGACCACTCAATTAACATTTCATTTGAAACAAACTTCATGAGTTATGCTTAAACATGTGGATTTCTGATCCTCATTTAAATACTTTTAGTGGATTAAAGTGACCACAAGTAACAATTAAGGACACTTTTTAATTGTCCTTAAGCCTAGTACAAAACCATTGAAAATGGCATGAAGAGCAACTTGGAGATTCATATGTCAGTGTCACTTGATAAACTGCTAACAGACCACAGGAGATTGGAACTTCTGAAATTCCTTAGATACACTGTAAAAAATATCCGTAATTATACAGATCAATGTACTGTAAGTTCATTACGGAAATGTATCCTTAAAGAATATTCACTGTAATTTTCCTTTATTCTCTATTTCACATTGAATTCTGGGTACTGAACTCGAACAACCTCCCGGGTACAATTTTCTTGCATTGGTTTCAAGGCAGTCTCAAGAAAGTTTTCATCAATTCTGGGATAAAATACATGTTCTTTACTTTACTTCATTCTTCTGCATAGGTTTCATTATGTATTAGTTAATCTTAATCGTATCATAAACTTTGTAACGAACGTCTAGTTTAGCATGTTCAGCCGATTTGGCTAGAGCTAGTTTTGATCAGCATGATGTCAACTATCTTTAAATAACATTTTACAAACTATTCAATCTGCGTAGATAGTGTAAATGAAAACATAATGTCTTTTAAGTGAGTACTGCTTGTAAGGTGTTAACATTTGTTATAGTATTACTGCCACAAAATTCTTCTAATGTACAATCTATTTTGTACATTAGCCTGTTAGACTGCTTGTTTCCTTGCGCGTTCTGTTTGAATTAGCTTGTGCGCCAAACTCTCGTCCGGATCAACGCTGCCTGTTATATTATGGATGGGTAATCCATTTTGGTTTCACTGGATATTATCTTAACTGTGACTACAAGCAGTTGTAATTGGTATATTTCTTGTAACCTCAAACAGATTGGTAAACATGAAGTCCATTTGTGCTATGTGTTATTTCAGATGTTTGTCGGTTACAGAATATGTGATCTCACAGGCTCTACAATCAATCAAGGAAGTTGGTTGTGTGAACGTTTTACTAGAGGAGCAGCCATATCTTTTTGAGGTGGTCCATCTTTTTGATCACACTAACACCCTTCTTGGTTTCTCTGTACAAAAGAAACTAGTGGAGGAAATTTCCAAAAAAGGGAAAACAATAAAGGACTCCCTTAAGATGAAGGGGGTAGCAACTGTCATGTCAAGTAGGTAACGGGCGGGCAAACAAAAGGCAGGAGTCGGGATGACGGGCAAGGAAGCGGGTTAAATCCAGGGAAGCAGGGTAAGATGTCAGGGGGAGGACAAGGCACTAACATGGCGAATAACACAGATGCTGACTAAATACACGCAGAAACGGCAGGCATGAATTGACAACAGGTAGCCATGATCAGGAGCAGACATAAGGTAACGAGGGGGGCATGTCACACACAAGGCTCAGATGGGCGGATCATGACAGAACCCCCCCCCCCCCCCCACAGGCACACACTCCGGGCATGCCTCAGGGAAGGAGGCAGACGAGGTAAGGGAAAACAGGACCTGGAAGACAATAACAAAAGGCAGATTAACAGGGACCAGGAACAGAAAGGATAGACAAATCTGATCCAGGGACAACAAGCACGACAAAATCTGACACAGGAATGGGGAAGGCGGACAGGCAGACCAGGAACGGAGACGGAGGGGGAACACCGACGGGCGAGACAAAAGGGCCAGGGGCGAACACAGGAGCTGAAGGGGAACGAGGAACAGAGACAGAGGGGATGAAGGGATGAGAAGCAGACACAAGAGGCCAGACAGGGACGGAGGAGGAACCTGGGGGAGCCCGAGGGACCCAAGGTGGGTGACGGGCAGCGGCCGGAGGGGCTGCGGGTGAACACGAGGAGGGAGTAGGAGGGGACCATGAGGGAAACACGGAGACAGGACGCAGGATCAACGGTGGAGTCACGGAGACTGGGTGGATGGAGGGACGAGGAGCAGATACAGGACAGGACGGGTAACCGAGGGGAGCCCGAGGGGGCCTGGACAGGGAGTGAGCTGGAGGAGCCGTGGGCAACCTTGGAAAAGGAGCAGGAGGGGACGTCCAGGGAGGCCTGGAGATGGGACAGGCGACCGGCCGAGGAGTCCGGGACGGAGCCAAAGCGGGCCCCAGGGGAGGAGAGTATGGAGAGGCCTTGGCGGGTGACGGTGCGGAATTAGCCGGCAAGGGTAAGGCCAACCTAGTTATAGCCGGAAGACCCCCCACCAGAGGGAGTGAGGGTCACCGTGCTCTTTTTCCGGTGATCCACTGCAGCTGTGCCAGGAGGTTGGCGCGTAGCTCTCGGAGGGGGTATGCCTTCCCGGGTAGGGGAGCCTGGCTCAAATGGTCCCCACTCTGGCTGACCATCCTCAGGGCCAGGGGGTCCTCCTGGACCTCCGGTTGCTTGAGACAATATACTACCTCTTGCAGCAAGCCGTACCGCTCCCAGTCGGCTTGCTGCTGGTAGCTGTCCGGGAGATCCGGCATTCTGTCACGTCGAGTCGGTAACGGACGGGCAAACAAAAGGCAGGAATCAGGATGATGGGCAAGGAAGCGGATTTAATCCAGGGAAGAAGGGTAAGACATCAGGGGGAGGACCAGGCACTTACACAGCGAATAACACAGATGCCGGATCTGGGGAAGACTAACACAGATGCTCACTAAATACATGCAGGAAAGGTAGGCAAGAATTGACAACAGGTGGCCACGATCAGGAGCAGACATGACGTAATGAGGGGGACGTGGCACACACGACGCTCGGACGGGCGGATCATGACAGCAACAGTCCATTGAAGAACTACTGCAGCTCATGTCATGTATTGCAAAACATTTTTAAAAATGTCCAGAGATACTTATCATCCCAAACAAGGTAGGTAATTTTTCATATTTTGTTATATTTTTTGACTTGCAGAACACTCACAGAAGTGCGCGTTTAATTAAATTAAGTAATTTCATATTTATTTATCTTTTTTTAATATTCTACTGATGAACTCTTTGTGTATTCTTCTTCAGGACACTGCTGGAATTGTTCCAACCATCCCAACAACCCCCTAATAATGGGTTTTTAATCCTGACTAATACTGGTTTATTTGTTCATCATATTAAGTGTTGTGGTCAGTTCTCCTCCTTTACGTGAACAAGTGTACAGATTAAATATAACTGTAATATAAGTATTACTACCTCTAACACATGGAAAAAAAATCTTTAGCATTTAAAATTTTCCATTGACTGAAATGTTCCTAGCCTAATCTATTACTATAGAAGTAGTACATTCTGTCTACTCCATTGTCCACTTTGTTACGCTGGCGGGTTGCAGCGTGCCTGGATGCAAGCGACATAGAGCAGGCAAAACGAAGAGAGGCAGCAGTATCCAAAAGACGGGGTTTATCGGGTGGACAAGCAGGGTGAATGCCACGAGACATCACAATGACCGACCTAGGGAGATTAACTCAGACGCGGACTAAATACAAAAGACTAACAGGAAACCAACAGGAAACGCATGGTCACAAATCAGAGAAATAAATGACAGGTGGTTTCCATCAGGGATTGCACACGAGAAGCGAGAGGGTGTGGCACACACGGGGCTCGTACGGGCGGAGTATCACACACTTAACCAACGCTTTTAGGAATTAATAGTTTATATTGAAATCGCTGAACACACATCCACTACAATGTATTACAGTTTTTTTGGATTTCTTAAGCACGATTTTCAAAACAGGGCCCGTGTTTTCAAAACAATACATACTATTAGCACAACCACACACCCAATTAGCAAAACACTACAGATCCTTTGCATAATTAAACATTCTTGTAAAAACTATACACTTGTGTTTAAAAACCACACTTTTTCACCATAAGAAATACACGTTTCACATTTACCATACTCTGTTTGCACGAGTTACACTCTGCTGTGATAAACCTAAAACAATTTTTGCACTTCTACTTCCCTATGAATAGAGTAGGCAACCATCAACAAAGTACAAATATATCGTAAATACACCAAACACTGCACAAGACCAATGTTGCACACTGAAGAAACTCATTTATTTCTCAACATGCCCAAAATGTTGACATGGAGATTCATAGTACTATAACAGCATGTCACTTTACGTATTGTACTGTAAGCCCCTGGCAACGGAGGCGACCCCCAAGACCCAGCCAGGGCGACCGAGGGCAAGCCCTGCGACCCGAACCCTACGCCTGTGCCCTTGCCCCTTACGGGACACTGGCAGGTGAGGTAGCCTAAGGCGGGGTCGCGATCGAGGCAGCCCCAACAGGTATATCCCCGAAGGGTCCCACTCGAGCTCCTCGCGTTGGCTCCTTCCACCTGGAGGGCGTCTCATCCGGAGTGCAGGCGGGCGTCAGCGAAGCGGGCGTGGCAGCCGGCGATGCGGGCATCCCGTGAAGCGGGAGTGCAGGCGGGTGTCGGCTTGGCAGGCGGGCAACTCAGCAGGTGAGCGGGAGGGCATGGCCTCACCCTTCCGCCTGGAGGGCGACTTGGCCAGAATGCTGGGGGGCGTCGGTTCGGCAGGCATGCAGGGGGGCGACTTGGCAGAAGTGTAGGCGAGCGTCAGCTCCGTGGAAGAGCAGGCGAGCGTCAGCTCCGCGGAAGGGCAGGCGAGCGACTCAGCAGAGCAGCGGGCGTTTGACTCTATAGATGAGCGGGGGGATAGTGTCTCACCCTTCCGCCTTTTTTTCTTCTTTTTTGGTTTGGGTTCGGGAAGAAGCACCGCTCCCGGAAGCAGGGACTCCTCGACCTCGGGGAACTCCTGGGCGCGGAGGTCGGAAAGCCCAACGGAGATTATCAGCTCCGTCTCGGTATCCGCTTCTTCTTCCTCCAGCGCGATCCGCCGTGCCCGGGTGGCGGTAACGCGCTGGAGTAGCGCCCCGAGATTTCTGCGTACCTCTGGAATGAGGTATGCCATGCCATCCGAGCGATCGGGTCCTCCTGAATGTCTGGCTCTTTCCTCCAGTATAAGACTTCTTGAAGCAAGCCGAGGCGATCGGCTTCGGCTTGTTTCTTTGCCTTCTTGGTGAGATCCGATTCGCGGGGAAGCTCTGCAGGGTGTCGGCGGCGTAAGGCAGGCAAGACGAGGAAGCAGGTAAATCCAGTGGAAACGGGTTTTATTCAGGAAGACGACAGGGTAAACGCCACGAGACACCACAATGACGGATCTGGGGAGACTAACTCAGATGTGGACTAAATACAAAAGACAAGAATGGACAGATACGGGACAGGTGGACAGAATCAATCACAGATTGACAACAGGTGGTTTCCAGCAGGATTGAACACGGGGTAGCGAGGGGGGTGTGGCACATACGAGGACGGATGGATCATGACATATTGTTTCAACATTTACATTTTGTATCTTATTGTAGAATTTTACTGGCCATAAATCCTGAATGAGGAACAAAGGCAGTGATGAAAGGGAAAAAACAGTACAGCTTTCCTCCCAGACTGCTCACATTCCTCCATGAACTGAATGATTTTGAAAATCCCAGGAAATTGTCTGGTAAGTGTTTTTTTTCCTCTCTAAGCATTTAATCATTAATACTGTCTACACACATATCATGTTACTTGCTAAGTGATTTTTCTATCTCTCCCTCTTTTCTTACAGGCAGGGAACACTTTCAGGGAATCCATTGACAAATTGTCAAACAATACACTACTTCTACATTTATTAGTATTGACAGTATATACATGTGTTACACATGTTCTGGAAATGCTTTTGTTGTTAAATGTAGTTTGTATGATTTTCATATTCTGAATAATTAGCTTGCTAAAAGTCAAGCAATACAATGTTTCTACAGTACATTACTAATCATGTATAAGCTTCATATGTTCTTGAAATGCATTTGTTGTTGAATGCACTTTGCATGGTTTTCATGTTCTAAATATGCTTGCAAAAAATCAAATACATGATTTATATATTTATTGTATTGACAGTAAGTATAAAATATGAGCTGCACGTGTTCTGGAACGACATGCCCACATGCCTTTCACATGGAAAACAGTCCGAGCACTCTGCATACAAATCCACACCCCCGGGAGAGCGGCTTACAAACCCACACACAGACCGGCTTGAAAACACACAGATTCAGTGAGTTTTCTGCGAGTTCGGAAG
>JAODUD010010142.1:0-11501 GCA_026784285.1 Stomatorhinus walkeri
TTAGCATTAGCATTTTCCCTATAGAAATGAATGAGCGGTCCCCATAAGGATATGTTTACCCTACATGTGTGTGTGTACGAGTGTGAATGTGTCAGGAGGCATGTGTGTGTGAGTGTCAATGTGTGAATGTCTCCATGTGTGCTATTAAGGTGAGTATATCTGTCTGAGCTTCAGTGGGCATGTGTATATGTGAGTGTATGAATGTATACATGTATGATGTTAGGATGAGGGGGTGCATGCATGTTTGAGTGGGCGTCTATGCAGGCCAGTGCGAGTGTGTGACTACCTACGTGTATGTGTGGGTGTATAGTATGTGGTAGACTACTTCCAGATAAAACATTTTTGAAGCATCAATACCGATATGCTACAACTACCATAACAACCAAAGTGACAATGATGGCCATAATAACAACTACGATAACAATTGCGACTGTGGGGAGACAGTAAGGGATATAAAGTGTCCCGGCATTATTAGTCCTTAGACCAAGCTGTCTAGTGTGCAGCGTGCACTAGAAGCCTGTATTAAATGCCAAACTTTAAAGTTAGTTTGTTAAATGTGTGTTACCTGAGTCAGAAGTGACTTCAGTAGAGCCAAGCAGTGCTGTTCTGATCGTGAAACAATTGTCCATTAACATACAGTCTGTCTACTGCAATGATAGCCCGGGCTCCCTTAGCAATAAATTTTTTCCTGAGCGGGAACAGGATTCTGCGACGATCCAGGATTTCTTTGGGAAATTGGTCGTTGACGCTGAAGTCCGCTCCAGAGCTCCCTGCCTCGGCTTTTCACCAGCTCCTTTTGTTTGAAATGTTCAAACTTGGCCATGATAGGTCTTGGATGCTGAGCGTCTTTCCTCACTCCTCTTATGCGGTGGACCCGATGAAACGTGATGTTGTTGACGGTGTCCCGAGGAAGTTTTTCTTGTTATATGAAGCTTCTGATGGTAGCTTCTGCGTCTTCCTCTGCGTGCTCCAGAATTCTGGTGAACACTAAATAGTCCCTCATAGTTCGAGCTTGAATATCAAGGAGGGACTCTTTCATGTGCTTATTTTCCATAAAGAGTTTCGTCAGACCTTCCGTGATGGATTTTACAGAGTCTCTGACAATTTTGTTTTTAGATGCGAGCGATTCATCCTGTTGTTGACTGTACTCCAGATATTCCCGCAGTGCTTGAAATTCCTTGTGTAGGATTTCTACCAGTGCCAGTCGGGCATCAAAACTGGTAAGTTTGTTATTAATAGAGTCTAGGATATCTCCATATCCCTTATCCAGCAACGAAGGGCTGTGTGGAATACAATCTGAGCGCATTCTCTTCGAGGATGGAGTCCTTTGGTTCTTCTTCATTATGAGTTTATCTATCCGCTAAAGTACTATATATACTATTATTATTATAATTTTAGTTGGTTAGGCTGGCTATCGAAGTAAGCTTTGTTTTGCTCTTGCGAGATCTCACAGCATACTCTTACAGGATACTCAGCTGGTACTGTGAGTATTGTGCAGAGTGGAGGGAAAACTTCCGCATTCTTCCCAGTTGATTCTGTGGTTCTCCATGGGCATGTTCTTGCTCCTACTCTGTTTAATGCTTGTATGGAATGGGTATTGGGCAGGGTTGTGGGGACCACCAGCTGTTGGTGAAGAAAGATTTACTGATCTTGACTTTGCTGACGATGCTATGATCTTAGTGTTCAATGATCTGGGCTCTTGAAAGACTGAGCAAAGAGTCTGAGTATCTGGGATTGCAGGTGTCCTGGATAAAGACCAAGATCCCGGCATTTCATGACTTCTTAGGCGCAGCCATCAGTAGTGTGTCTGTCAGCAGAGGAATTGTCGACCTTGTTAAGAGATTTACTTACCTCTGCAGCGACATTCATGTCTCTGGTGACTCTTCCTATGAAGTCAACAGACAGATTGGGAGAGCATGGGGGGGGGGGGGGGTCATTAGGTCACTGGTGTGTGGCGTTCCCGATATCTTTGCAAGAGGACAAAGATTCAAGTCTTTAGAGTTCTTGTGCTGCCTGTCTTGCTGTAAGGCTGTTAGACATGGACACTATCCAGTGAGCTGAGATGAAGACTGGACTCCATCGGTACTGTGTCTCTTTGGAGAATCCTTGGGTTGTGCTGGATTGACTTTGTGTCAAATGAGCAGTTTCTAGAGGAGTCCTGAATGAGACACGTTACCTGCATTGTGAGGGAGTGTCACTTATGGCACTATGGCCAGGTGGTGCATTTCCCTGAGTGTGATCTGGCTCACAGGATCCTCTTTGCTGAGGATCTAAGCGGCTGGACCAGGCCAAAGGGACACCCAGATAACGCTTGGATGGATAGCCATTTCATGATTGTGGTACTGGACCGTGTGTCTGCCGTGGGGTTGCCAGCCAGGATCCCGACGAGTTTTGCCATGTGGTGGGTGCGGCAATGCACTACAGCGGTGCATGCTCCCCAACCTGACTTGACCTGATCTGGGCTGGAAGGTGAATCTGTTTATTTACTGGTCAGTATGGCTTCCTACCCTCAACTATGCTTACAGGCTGTGGGTAGTGAGCAAAAGAATGTGATCATGGATGCAGAAATGAGTTTCCTTTGCAGGGTGTCTGGGCTCAGCCTTAGTGATAGGGTAAAGAGCTCAGACATCTGGAAGGGACTCAAAGTAGAGCCGCTGATCTTTAGCATCAAAAGGATGGATATCTAGAATGCCTTCCAGATGGCTCGCTAGGGGGGTGCCTCAGAAATAAATATTTCTTATTAACTATTTTAATATTAATAATAAACCATTAATACATTTAATTATAATAATATTGTCGTGCCAAGCGGGGACGGAACGGAGACAAAGACACAGACGTCAGGAAAACGGGATTTAATTATAGGAAAGGCAGTGTTAACGTATGTGATCTCATACGTCATGCGTACAATGTTCCTTTTTGTATAAATGCACCTGTAGCAATAAGCAAGTCGTCTTTTCTGGTTTACGGAGAACCGATGTACGAAGTGTGTTTGTTTTCTCCACACAAAGTGATATATGATCTATACCTACATACGTCTAGAGTAAATGGCTATGCCAACAGGCAGGCAATATGCAGACGGACAATACCATGACCGGGCTGGGGAAACCAACTGAAACACGAACGAAATACAGAGGACTAATGACAACAAGCAGAAACAGCTGATCACACGGGGATTCCACAAGGGGCTAATGAGGGGGGCGTGGCACACGGAAGGAGCAGACTATAGGGAAGGACACCTAGATTTTTTTTTTTACTTTACATATTGTTTGCATACATTGATTTTCTTACTTTACAAATCACTGTTTTGATAAATGTGTTTAGATGTGTTTAGTACAGTATATGCACCTTCTTGTTTTATCCGGTTCATTTTGTGTTTAAATGCTAAAAAAAAACATATTTACATGTCATTTTTTGGACCGGGAACTAATTAATTGGTTTTCCATAATTTCTTATGGGGAAAATTCAATCAGAACTCGAACTTTTTAGATTCTATCTGATTAAATTTGAGTTCAGAGGTACCACTGTATATATTTTTTATACACTGCTTGGCCAAAAATAAAAGTTGCACAGTTTAATATTTTGTTGGACTGCCTTTAAGTTTGATCATGGTGCACATTCATTAATCCATTGTTTCCATGTGTTTATGCAGCATGTCAGCATTTTTTTCATCCTGATTTGCATTAATTTCTTTTCAAGATCTTGTATTTATGATCTGTGAGTTGAAGCACTCCGTCTTCTTCAGCACATCTGAAAGACTTTGAATGGGGTTCAGGTCAAAACTCTGTGCTTCCCAATTACACCCTTTAACAGTTCGAGCCCCATGAAACTTGGCATTAGCATCCCGGAATATGTCCATGCCTTTAGGTAAGAAAAAATCCATTGATGGAATAACCTGGCCGTTCAATAGGTTGAAGTGACTTAACCTTATTGTTGCATAATGTTGCTAAGCTATAATAAAGATGCCATCATTGGCTTTTAAGTACCTGCTGATTTAAATTCTTTTTTGTTTGGTCAGGCAGTATATATAAATGGCTTGGTGAATATGCTGGTCTGGTGAGAAGTGACAAATGTGATATTACAAGTGGTTGAATGTCAGTTTCTGCAAGGACCTAATGAATGATTTTAAAAGCATAATAAAACAATGGGTGCTTTTGTCATACTTACTTGATTTCTCCTTGATAACGCCCCAGTCCTCATAGCTATCCAGATGCTCTATCAGCCTGGCACACAGCTGCACATTGCCAACATAATCCAGGAGGACATCAATGATGGGTCCTGCCCAGCGACTCACTGATGGTGTGGAAATCATCTCACAGAACTGAGGGTGAAAGGCAAATAACATGGTGTTTAATTTGTCTCAACTTGCACACATGAGTAGAAACTAGACCACTACACTAGACCATCACAATGTGCTCTTGTCTGCATAACACTCGTTCGCTTGACAGGGTGACTTTTGAGACTTTGGAAGTAGGAACAGTGGCTGATTTCTCCACTTCATTGATTGGTCACTTTGAATCCTGTGATTGGCTGTTTGGTTTGGAAGAAGATGAAGAAGATGATCACTGGCCAGTCAATGAGAGAACAGTCAGTTTTACACTCTGTCATGATATCGGAGCAAGGAAATCTTACTTAGTGTAAGATATTTCAGAGATCTTATTTTAACATTGCATGTTTGAGATGGTGCCTTAACAAACATTAAATTATTAAAAGGGGGAAATGATAATAAACAAACCATTGCTGAATGATTACTAAACCTGTAGTTAATGATGTAACCCTAATTATTTACCAAACCTTAAACTTTACAAATGATTAGAATGGGGAAATGATAGTAATGATACTGAAATCTAATTGTACAATAAATCGCAGGATAGCTCTTTCCCATTTTACATGTTTTTTTTTTTTTGCGGCATTCATATCCAACACCAAAGCTGCCCCTCAGTCTTTTTTGCTACTCAGTGGGTGTGAGAACAGTGACTTCCGCTTACTGTGACGCCATGCGCATACCCTTCGCAGTATGAGGAGCTAAGGAAGGAGGAAGATAAGATGTGACGATCTGAGAGTATTTTATGCTTTTAACAGAAACCAGTAGCACAGCGATTTTAAATCTTTGTAAAATAAAGTTTGAGAACTGGGAATAACATTAAATGGACAATCCTACTTAACAAAGCGCATGCAACTGTGAGACAGAAAAAAGCAGTGGATGATTTGGGAGTCGCTAACCTGGACTGTCTTGCGAATTCGCTGCAGCTAGTGATACAAGAGGGGCTGCCATCGCAACAAAGTGTAACTGAGCTGACGCTAATGGGAGAAAAAATGTTAAAATTTTAAGCAATCACCACTCGTGTATACTTGTTTTGAAGATATTCATATTGAACTGCACAGAGGATAGAGGAACATTCCATCTTAACTGGACTTGACACGGGAAGGGTGCAAACTAATCTAAGCAGTCAGTGAGGCGCAGAGTGGAGTTACCTGTGGGCTGTGATACCTGTGGTGGCTATTGAGGGCTACCTCTATGGGCTGATATTTGTGCTACTAGAAACTGAATATGAATTGTGTATACTTGTATCTGCAGTTGTCACTTTAAAAACTTCAATCTGAGTTTATTATTTGAATCTGAATTCAGTTCGTAAATTCAGTTTCGACTTATTGAGGAAAAGTAATCGACCACTGCGTGTTTCTCCGGAGGCTCCCGAGCTCTGCCAGTATATGCAGCCATGTTGCCTCGTGCACAGAAGGGCGGGCGGATAGCAAAAGTCCTTTTTTCATGATGATGAGAGATGTTGCATTAATATTTATGAGAGAAGTGCTACATGATTGGCCAGTGCATGCCTTACAAAATAGTGAGGCACTGCTGGCACCAGCAGTATTAGACAAAACTATATTGGAATTCAGTCTATAATTGATATAGTTTTAACGGTGCCAGCAGGGAAACAACTAGCCAGCATATTAGCGGAATAAACTTGTATTGTAAATGAAAACCATGGCGCAGGTCCAATAAATAAAATATCGTAGCTCTCGAGTGTCCAAGAGATCATCAGGTGGATAGTAAAGTTAAATTATTAGCAGACTGTTTTATTGCGTGATTCTTTAAAGGACAGCGTTAACGTGCTCCCAATGGGATAGAGTAATTTCCTTTACAATACGTTTAGCTTATCACTTGCACGTGTATACATATGTGTGTATGGTAGCAGGTACTGGGAAAAACATTCTACTATTACTACTGCAGGCAGTTAATACCATCAGTAACATTTCATTTAGGCAGAATGACAACATAAGTATCACGCAAGAAGTTTAATGACCTAATCGGAGCAAACAAAAACAAAATCACATAGCAGAGGGAGAGCCAATTGCTTTTCTCACACACCCTATGAAGAATAACACATTACTTGAACAAAAATAGCAAGCGTTATTTAGCTAACTTGTTTTAAAGCACAGCAAAATAAAACAGCAGTGTGCTTCCCTCCCTCCCTGTTGCTCTGGCAGGGTTGTTCCTGTTTTGACATTTTGACTATCCATAAGCTGCCCTGAAATGCCCCTCTGGGCTAAGCCTCTGTGCCTGTGATAGAAGGTCACCGGTTCAGGCCTGGCCTTGGCATATCTGCAGGTCCTTGAGCAAGGCCCTTAATCCCCAGTTCCCCGAGTGCCGCAACACATGGCTGTCCTTTGCAGAGAGTATGCTTTCACCTACAGAGAGCAAGTTGGGGGAGGCCTAGAAAGAATTTCCCGACAGGGATCAATAAAAAACACTGTCTGTTTTTTTCTTTTTATATTCCCTCCACCACCACCCTTCTGTGGAGGACTGATTTATTATTTATTTATTTTCCTCAACAGAAGGAGAGGGAGGATAGAGAGAGAGAGAAGGAGAAAAAAACTAATAATCTGCTTCAATTCTTGCTGAAAAAAACACAACAGCCAACATCTGTACGAATCAGAATGAACATTAAATGTTAATTGTCGTTGAACAGCAGGCATAACTAATATTACAACATGTGTTTAGAAGCAACAGCCCATCAACACATTGTGCCTGTGAGTACCTGTGTGTACACCTGTGTGCACACCTGTGTGTGTGAGCGCGCTGGTGTTCATAAGGTTTCTCCATGTAAATGTCTAGTAGTGTGTGTGGGGAGCCTCAGCCCCACCCCCCCAGGACAGGACCCCCCTTGGTCCTTTGCAGCGTATTTAAACTAACACGCGGTGGTTTATCTTTCCAAAGGAATTTAGAGATGGCGGAGTCCAGAGATCTAAACCATCTGTAGAATGTTGGTACCAGAATTGTCCAGAATTATTTATAGAATTCTACAGGAAATTCATCTGTGCCTGGAGCCTTATTATTGGGCATACTGTTCAGGGTTTCCTGGAGTTCACCTGGTGTCAGCAGAGAATCCAGTGCCATCGCTTGATTGTCTGATAATTTCGGAAGGGTTATATTATCAAGAAACTGATCAATTTCGTCTTTAGATGGGTTTATCTGGGGTGAATATAAAGATTTGTAAAAGTCCCTGAAAGTGTTGTTTATTCTTTCAGGGTCATATACTATATCCCCAGAAATTTTTAACAGCACAGATAGTTGTTTTTTTTCTTTATTTATTTAACTGATTAGCTAGAAATTGACCTGATTTGTTACCATGTTCATAATTTTGCCAGCAAAGTTTTTTTTTTTATTAATAATTTCATTTAATTCTAATTTTGCTTTACGTATTTTGTTCAGCATTTCCTGGTCCTGGGATGATACAAAGGCTTCTTCTAAGGGTTTGATGGTTTCTTTTAATTCCTGAATACATTTGTTTTTTCTTTTCTTTTTATGTGATGAGAATGAGATTATTCTACTTCACATCTCAGCTTTGCTTGCCAGAGAACAGATGCCAGAGAACAGTTCCAGGCAGGTCATTACAGTCTAAATATAAAGCCCACTCTTTTTTGAAATAGTCTTCAAAATCTTCAAAAAAAACTAATCATTATATCACAAATTATGGTTTGAAGCTTGGTTCACTTGCAACATAAACACGTGATCAATGACATCTGAAGCTTCTTTTGGACCACAACCACGTGAAAGCTTTGGCTTTGGAGTCTTAAGGAAGCGTGAATCCTGCGAAGTAGTGATGAAATGAACCAGGAAATGAGTGTGCTCTGGATTTTGGGAAACCAATATCAAGAAATAAGGTGAAAACCAATGAGAAAATAATAACAGTATATATTGTTATGTATATATGATATTAGAAATGTGTTTATTCTACTTACGAAAAAACCTGCATGTACCTGAAGATGGGAATAATGCAAATCTCTGGAGTCTGAATGTATTCAGAGGCAGACACACGGTATACACCCCTAATTCTGATGTGATGTCACGCAGCAGATTTCAATCTCTATTGACATCATTAAATTTTACAAAGAACTTGACAGTGTCAGAGATGGAAAACAAAGATAAACTCTGGAAACTAAGACTATGGCGTGATTTATTCACAGGTAAATGCCTGCAGGTGGTACCAGAAGAGCACAACTCTGTGGATGAGATGATGATTCCTATGTCAATGTCAGCAGGATCCAAGTCAAATCTGAACCTGGATCATCAAGTGACGCTGTGATGAAGCTTACCTACATACTCCCTGATGCTTAGAACTACAAGATGTGTGCAGACTAATTCACCTGTGTCCCTTTGGTAGCTAAGCTCCTTGATCGTGAAATTTATTATGTGGGAACAGCTAGCCAAATATGCCTGCCCAACTGTAACTTTGAAGATGACAAGAGCCTTATGAATGGGAGAGGAAGCTTTGATATCAGCGTGGATGACAACCTTTGCTGGGGCAGAAGATTCAACGCAAGGACAAAGCCACCAAAACCTACACTGAAGTTGAGAAGCATTACATTGTGGGCATGTACAACAAATACTTGGGAGGTGTGAATTTGTTGGAGTCATTTGCAGCCAAATACGAGTTCCCCATGAAATCGTGCTGCTGGTACATCTACATCTTCTCACATACCATCATCCTTGCCGTAATCAATTCCTGGCTTCTCTACAAGTTGGATGCAAAGCTTTCAGTATTCCTAAGAGATACTGAATAGGAGACAGCTTCTGGCTCAAATAGCATCCTCTGTCATATTGCTAAATGCAACTGTCAACAAACCAAACTTATTGCCCTCTTCGGGCAATAAGAGGCCAGTAACACAGGCAGTAACAAAGCAGCCTTTTGTCATCAAGGAGCCCTTTGAATTCTCAGATGAAACCATCTTCAGAAAATGGTAATCCACCAAATGGGATCTCAGCCAAAAATCATCTGTGCATATTTCTCCGTGAAGACTTACAGAGGAGCTTCAGACACTGTGGTGAAGGATACACCAACATGGTATGCAGCAAGTGCAATGTCTGTCTCTGTTTCTCAGATGAACAGAACTGTCTTTAGGATTATTACTGTAAATGAACACTGTTAAACATTCGGTTTATGACAGTCTTCATTAAATCAATTAAGTTTCTAAATACAATTTTATCCTGTTTTTAAATCATTATTATAAATTAATTATGATTTATAAAAATGCAACAAAAAACCCATTATGGAGACGAAAATGACCTTGCTCTTAACATAAAGAAAAGTAAAGAGCTAATCATTGATTTTAGGAGACAGGCCCGCTTCTGCAGCCTCTCACCATCAAGGGAACTGTGGTAGAGTTGGTGGACAGTTTTAATCGTCTCAGCCAGGTGCACCAAAAACTCCATAGCAGCCATGAAAAAAACACAGCAATGGCTATACTTTACCAGGCTGCTGATAAAGGCCAGTCTCAACACCTGTCCCTCACCCAAGCCTACAGAGGTCTCATGGAGAGCATCATAAAACACATAATAATACTCCAAGGAGTCATTAAAACAGCAGGGAAAAATCATTGGCTCTGACCTCCCCTCTATGGGTACACTTTACAAGCAGTGCTACAGGAAAAAGGCACAAAGTATCCTCAAATATCATCACCAACTAGCTCATCCCCTGTTCAGATGCAGGGAATCAGGATACAATTGCAGACATCACAACAGTTTTTTTCCAGCCATGGTCAGACTGCTTTCCCAGGACATTAAAGGGAGTAAGAAGATATTACACCTTGAAACTCATAACATTGATATGTACTTCCAAACATTAGGGTCTGGGTTCATCAAATCTTACAACCTCTAGGCCCAATTTTGTAATATTACAACATTTCCCTAAAAAATAACTAAAACATAAGAAAATTTGAAAAGACTTTAATTTCTACAACAGAGGCCTTCTTCAACAACATCTGAAAGGTGAAAAAAATTCCTTTTGTTTTCTAATACTTGGGTTGTATAGTTAGAGGAGAATGTTTGGGAGAAAAATACACAGGAAGCCATTGCTTACTTCGACCCCAGGCAGCATGCTTGGATTATGCTAAAGAGCATGTGAACAAACCGAATGAAATTTGGAAAATATTATGTGGTCTAAAGACCAAAGCAGAATTAATCAGTCTTATACCACAGCACTGGTAAATACTAATTTTTTATTGGTCCAGAGGGTTTTGATTATTGTGCCACCACATGTAACTCAATAACTCTGATTCAGGGCGATGAAAAAATGACACACTAATGCACTAATACATTTTCGTTTAGTAATACAAAAAAATCTTCTGATTTAGAACTCCATCCATACTACCATGGATCTTTTTTGCCTAAGTTAAGAGAAATTTTTCATAAACGTAAAAAGTTTGTTGTGCCTGCATCAGTGAACTCCGATTGGTTTGTAATTAGCTCGTGATTCTTTCCCAATTAGCTCTCATCATTTCAATGTCTCTTTGATTGGAGATGAGACAATTTTCAGCAACATCCAAGAAGTCACCCTGTTCACCCTAGCCTGTATTCTCCACTGACTCAAATATCTAAGGTATGATTATGTGGAAGTAAGTACTGACTACAGGATACTACATACATTATAGCATTTTCCCAGTACTAGACTAAACCATATTCACTGTTTTTTCTGTAAGAGAGTGTTGGAAATGGATATGGATGTGATCCCACATGAGTTTATTTTCATTGAAGAGGCTGGCTTCAACCTCACCAAAACCAGGAGAAGGGGATGAAGCATCATTGTCACTGGGTCATTGTGGACGCTCCTGCCCTACATGGGGGAAATATTACAATGTCTGCTGCCATCACAAACATTGGAGTTCTCCACCACCATGCTAAACTTGGTCCATACAACACAGACCTTAACCTTATGTATTTGGTTAGATTGTGCAACACTGTACTACAGGAAAACCACATGGATGTTGGAGGGGAGAACAAATATTTAGTAGTGTGGGACAATGTAAGTTTCATCATGGATCATATCAATGGTGCAAAATTGGCTTGATAACAGACATAACATAAGAACTATACAAACGAGAGGAGGCCATTCGGCCCATCAAGCTCGCTTGGGAAGAACTTAATAGCTTAGAGTTGTTAAAATCTTATCTAGCCTTGATTTAAAGGAATCCAAGGATTCTGCTTGCACTACGTTATCAGGAAG
>JAODUD010010143.1:0-11442 GCA_026784285.1 Stomatorhinus walkeri
CCACCCCCACCCCCCAGGAGGATTGAATTTCACAATGGCATGCTCGGCCAGTTAGAATAAGCAGCCGAGCACTCTGATTGGTTGAGCCGTCCTATTGGGCGACGCCTACCTGGGCGTGCTCCTTTCGTGAGAGCTGGTCCCAGGCGCTCGTCCAGGTTCTGCTTGAGAGTGCCTGGCAACGCAAGGTAAAAGGAAGTGCCTGTGAAAAGGGTGGACCTGAGGGTGGAGCTCGCTATGGACTGCGAGGTGTTTCTGGTCTGGTGAAAACACCGCGCTTAGACCCACCTGCTGACTTGAAGACAGTGTCCTGTTTCCATTTAGATCCAATTGGGTCCATTCATTTACGAAAGATCAAAGGAGACATCCTTGGCTTTAATGGATTGTCTCGTATTCCTAGCATTCATTTTTTAATCGTAATTACACTGACATTTTTTCTTTGTGAGAGGTCAGTGTTGTTTTCCATGAGGTAATCCCATCAGACGAATGGCAGTTAGATTCAGGGTGGAGGTGAGTAGATGTTTCAGCTTTTCCCTTAGTGTGTTTGGCCTTTTCCCTGGGTATACGGACGCCCTGCGGTCTGTCCATGTTCGGCTATCCTGATCGGTACTTAGATTTTTGATTTTCTGCCTAACGTTTCAAATATACAGTCGATCTTGGCTGCACATCGCGGCCGCTGTGTCCCACCGTGTCCTCTCCTTATAGAAATGATTCTTTGCCGCCTCAGATGCCATCTCCAATGGTTACCGGGCCGCAAGCAGGGCCACGGTGGTGGTTGGGGGGCTGCCATTGTGTTTCTGTGTACCTTTTCCTTTCTGCTCTCCTCTCTTCTTCCCATAAGCCCGAATGTTGGCTCTGTTTGACTTCCTGCTCCTCGTGGCACATATGATAGGTCCTCTTCCTTTGTATCGCAGAAACGGGGGGCCAGTCACACTGCCTCTTACAGGTAACATAGCCTCCTGTACTCTACTGAGGTCTACATCATTATTGCGGAGTCACTGTTTACACTGGTGTAGTATTCGATCGGAAGTTTCCTGTTTAGGATGGCTTCTGCAATGGCTGTATCGCATGTCAGCTTGGGAAATTAATGGTAATGAGGTGAATTTCATTACTTTTTCCCATGTTGCCTTTTTCCACAAAGCGGGCCTCTCACACCTTGCTCTGGTATGGTACAGCCCACTGATCTTGCATCCAGCATTTAACCGGTTGGCACACCTTGCAAGTTTTTTTTTTTTGTGTTTTAACATGCCGTTTTTACACTGTAGTACCAATATAATCTTTATGAATTCCTCTTTGCTTTTGTTCCCCTCCGTCTAGGGTAAGGTAGTAATGTTTGTTTATGATTAACTCATGAAAGTGGTCAGGTGGTTGGTGGGGAAAAAAAAAAACTTGGTGGGGAATTTTTGGCCTGGAGGGGTGACCTTGAGCGAGGCTCTTGACACCCCCTCCCCTCCCCCCCCCCATTCCTGGGCCACAGTACCCTGGCTGACCCTGTGCCACGTCCTCAAATCTCTTCCCTGTATATCCTGCATTGTGCAGAATTCTTAGCTACAGAACTTCTATCGAAATCTTTTTATCTCTGTAGTAAGTGTATATTTGCTTATAAAAATGCCTAACATTATTATAATTTATTGAAAATGAACTAACACAATAAAAATGCAAATATCTTATGTTCTCTAAAAAGTTACTGATGTGTTGCTGGATGGCTAGATGAACAGCGCTTCCATTCCCAAACCTCTCCTTAGGGGCACCCCTGCCATTCCATGCTTGTAGTGGTCATGTCTGTCTCGGTGAAATTGATCAGTACAAGCGGATGATCATTATAACCAATTTTTTTCTTTTTCTTTGTCTCAGGCAGATTGCCATTAATTGACATTTGTACATTAGTTACATGCATGTAAGGTAATAAAACAGAGTTGCTATTTACTGAATTTTGACTCTTTAAGAATGACAGTACAGCTGTTTCAAACGCTTTTCAAATTACAGTACTGTACAGATTTAAATTACTGTGTATAATTCAAATATGCTATAATACAGTACTGCACATAAAATGTAGCTTATTGTAGTTTTGCTGCTGCATCTTTTTTGCTCATTTTTGGCAGTTTATCATAAGCTTTGAGTCTGTATTTGTCATTGAGAGAAAATGACACTCTGTCCTGTCATGTTTTCTGTGCGCGTAGCATTAGCCTCAGGTCGATAGCCAGAAGCAGACGGGTCACCACATGTAGGCAAGTAGAAAAAAAACAAAAATACCCCAGTTGTACTTTTTCTCCATGTGTTGTCATGTATAAAATAAAAAAAACCCCACAATGAACACTGTAACTGGACTGCTTGATCACTATATGCAATTTGTTCAGGATTGATTCTGTCCCAAGATTTTTAAGCAGGTGATGACTATATTTGTTAAATTTCAACACCAGCTCAATTAATTAATGAACTTAATTAGTAAAATAACTCAGTGATGTAATGATTAACCAAATAGGGGTAGTGGTCAAGGCAAAGGATACGATAGTATACTGGATGGTTGCTGCCAACCCTGGGGGCTTTGGATGAGGGGTAGAAGCTGACAGACGTAGACAAATTATCATAGACAAGTTTAGATCATTCAAACTTCAAATTCTTTGCAAAGACTTTTGAATAGTACTGTATGCCTGTGTCTGTGTGTATAATCATATTATTGTTATTAATTGACAACTTGTCAATGTGTCTTCTGGTCCACCTGCTGAACAATCTGCCATTTAAGGCTCTCGGGACAGTAGAGGGTGTTGTGATCTGGCTGGCGTGAGACAGGGACGAACTGGAAGCTGCCGAGTTTCTAAACGCGCGGGAGGGTGGACTCTAGGTAAGCCCTGAGAATCACTGTCACTCGACACCTCCCCCTTTCCATCCTCTCAGTCGCTGACCGCTCTGCTCTCTTCTTTAAACAAACAGCATTCCTAGAAGTGAAGACAGGGATCCCATTTGCATAGTATTTGGCAGGTCGCTCCTATATCCTGCTCGGCAGGTAAATGTCTGCTGTACGTTTCTCTCGGATGTACCTGGTTGCTATGGTGTTTCGTGAAGCACTATAAAACAGGCCCCGTGAAAGGTGGACTATTCCATTTCCAGCTTTTTATTGTTGTGTGGTTTTGATTTAGCTGTTGTATTCAGAGATGTATATTTCAGGTGCAGGGAGTAACAATCCAGACCAAGATTTTGTTTCAGCCGACCGGTTGAGTATAAAGAGTCACAGAGTACTCAGTCGGTTGGCTGAAACAAAATCTTGGTCTGGATTTTTACTTTCTGGACCTGAAATCCCCACCTCTGCTTACACCACTTTTGTTTTCCTCTACAGGTCTAAATGTTAGTAAATTTAATTCGTTTATTTTTGGAGCTTCAAGGTTGTGCCATGTAAAAGACTCTAAAATTCTCCTTTACTACCCCCCCCCCCCTGAATTTTTGGCATAGTTTAGCTTCTTGTTGACTCGTTAACTAGCTTTTTATCTCAGATGTATGAAGTCCCAGGTTAAACAAGCTGAAGGGTGTGTCTGGGTAGCAGAACTCGTCTCGTGCTGTTCCAGGCCGTGTTCTCTGGAGTGCGAGAGGGCGGATCTGTCCTGCGCTTACCTGTCAGATTGGGGGGGCTGTCCTGAGGGGGCTCAGCGGGGAGCCTGGCATTACTCTGCCTTGGTTAGATTTAGTCTGAATGGCGGCAGATTTCGGTGACCGTTCAGGATCGCGGGGTGGTCAAACCTTCACTGGCTACCTCCCCGGTTTTTATCCACTTCCCCCTTTTGTCACTGCACTTAGGTCTCTGGGGCTTATCAGCAATTTTAAAGCCTTGAAGTTACCTTACAATCATCCAGCCATCTTCCAGTGGGATATTAAGGATCGGGCTGTGAGAACCTGTTTGGGCAGGACAGGGCACGAGGCAGGTGGCACCTTGAATGGTACCAGTAGCAGGTCTCTCTCTGGGGCGGAAACACGGACGTGCGCATTTGTATTCATATCTTTCAGGGGACCGTCCATTCATTCCTGTGAGCAAAGTCCTTACCCTAACAATGAGAACCTCAAGCTTTACTGAGCCCTAACCTTAACAGTAACTAACCAAATAAAGCACAGATCTTTTGACATTTTTAGTTTTTTGATTGTAATCACAAGATTTTTATAATATTGAGTTTTCCCTTGTGGGTACAAAAAAAATGCTGTCCCCACAAGGTCAGAATAACAGGTTTTTATCACATGCGCACACGCGTATGCACTTTCACACCTTGGGCAATTTGAAGGTGCCATTTTGCCTGACTGCAGGTCTTGGGAAATTGCAGTGCAGGAGAGATCTTGCACAGCACTGGGAGAACGTGCATTCGTACCTCCAACCCTGGAGGTTTGAGACAACAGTGCAACCTACTGTAGTTTTGTGCTGCTCCCTTGCGTAGCTAAGTTCAAAGCTTTATTTACGCAAAAAGCAGCGTGTTCACACCCTGGGCTGCATCTGCAGGTGCTCCTCCGCCTGTCCTGTTAACCGATCTTCATGGACCGTCATGCCATACTCTTCTTCCTGCTGGCACCTTTGTCGCTCAGTGGCCGACAGGAGACCAACGTCTCCCTATGACAGTTGCGTTGCGTGACACCAAAGTCAAATTTGCTCATGACGGCAAAGTGTTCGGACTTCAGTTATAGATGCGCGTATTCCACAAGCTGCATACCAAAAACTTTGCAAGAGATAAGTTAGGAATAAATAAGAATAGTTTGTTTAAACTTTGTACAGGTTGTAGAATGTTAAAATCAGATTCCTCTAATGATATTTCATTCCAAAGTACGAAACACAATGCTTTGTGTCACCCAATGAGGGCAGGACATCGTACTAAGACGATGTCATAGACACTTCTGTGGATGTATTTGTCTGATATAGCTTTCTGTAGGTCAAAAGGTTTTATTTTGAGCTTTCTTGTGTATTTACGCTCAGATTATCATACGGAAATTGTCATATGAAACCGTGCTTGGAAATGAGAAACCGAGAGACTAAGGAGCATCTGATCTGATTGGTTAATTCAGCGTGTTTTCACCATTCTGATGAAGTCGGGCTGCACTCAGTAGGATACAGTGTAAACCAGCAGCCGTGAGCTGTGTCTCTTAGGGCACTCGCAGCTCCACCTGTGGTGCGGCTGCCTGAGTGTATCCTGACCCCTGACCCATTTTCTGGCTCAGTAGAGAAGTCTGTGGGCAGTTGTACATAACTGCCACCAAGAGAGGATTTGTAAGCATTCTAAAGAGAGATCAGCCTGTATTTTTTTCACCCTTTCTTGTAACATTGTTGTTTCAGTCCATTTTCATTTATCTTGCTCCATGTCACTGTTTCTGTATGTGTACATTTCTGCGGGTTTCACAGGACCTGCGCGGTGGCCTTTCTCGCCGAACGAGTTTTGCGGAAAGATATCTGCTTATCTGCCAGGATGCCTGTGCGGCGTTTGTCAGAAAGGGTTCCCGGACCTGATAAAGCCTCAAACTGCTTAATAGTAGTATTTGCCGGGTTCCAAGCGAGGCATCTGCTTGGGTTGGTCTCCATGTTTGCACGGTATATTCTGGCTGACCAACTACCACGTAAGGTCTTGACAGGCTAGGAGGAGTTAAAGGAATTTATAGCCAAGACTCCTCCCCCCACAATCTCAGTGACAGGAATGGTGCAGGCGAGAACATGTCATAGGACGATCCCAGTCCTCCCAGCTTCTCACGCCGCTAATACGCAGGTGCAGGTTTCGCCCGACACTCCCCCTGCCGCCGTAGGATTGTTGCTCGCCACCAATACTCCTGGTTGGAGATTTACGTTGCCATTTCAACACATCTTTTTGAGAGCTGGTCATTCAGCTGCTCATCGTTGACTTTATGGTTTTTGTGACCTGTGTTCGTTTTAGGAATCAGACATGGAGGAAATGACCATCTGGGAGCAGTATACGGTGACGCTAAACAAGGTAGGTTTCTCCGGCTCAGCCGGCGTGACGACTTCTCTTATCGGCGCTGGATCAGTTTTTATGGAAGCTGATGCAAATTCTTGAGCTTTGGAAGAAGCACAAAGTTTCCTGGGAGTCGTAAGAAAATGTGAAAAATTCTCTCCGTTTTCTTTTCTTTTCTTTTTTTTTTGGAATGGAATCCTATCAGGAAATGAGATAGAAGTTGTAGACCTTTCAGGTCATGTGACACCACGGGCAGGTGAAGGAATGCACTCTCGCTCACTGCCGCTTGCTTTCTGTCCCCTGTCCCCACCCACCCCCACCCGCTGCAGGATTCCAAGGTGGGCTTCGGTTTGGCAATATCCGGGGGTCGGGATAAGCCAAACCCAGACACGGGGGACGTGGCGGTGGTGATCTCGGACGTGGTGCGCAATGGACCAGCTGCGGGGAGACTGCAGTGAGTCATGTCCCTCTGCGTTTACAGGGCTGGTCTGCACGTACACTCACAATCTCTGTCTGTGTACCTTTGCTGTGTACAGAGAGAAGTCATTTTTTGTACAACTCTTTCTCTGACTCCTTATCTAGAACTAACAAAACAACTGAAACTGAGTGGGCCGTTCCGTACCCCAAGCGTTAATTGTAATGTTAATCACGTGTGTTTTTCCACACAAATGTCGATCCTGCCCCCTCCGAGAGGGGCTGTAACCCTACACCCACTGACTGCTGCTTTCTGCCCCCCCACAGCACGAGGGACCAGATCGTCATGGTTAACGGCGTTTCGATGGAGAACGTCTCCTCCAACTTCACTATTCAGCACCTAAAGGGCTGCGGAAAAACTGCCAACATCGTGAGTGCTGTGGCACCCGCACCTGCCTTGTTTATGAATCTTTATTAACTCTCTGTGTAAATTGTACATCCCTTTGCCGCATATTTGTTGTGAAACCATTACATCAGAAACGTGCCGGTAAAATAACAGATGAGTCAGAAATGAGGTAGTTATTTGTCAGCCGAACATTCATCTCCGCTCAGCCTGTGTGTTGGGGTTGTTTGCGTCTTCCATCTGAACACACTGAGCTTTTGCTTTCTGTCCTGGCTCAGAGCTTCAGGTTCGAACGTAAGGTGAGTTTCACCTTCTAGCCCTGCGCTTAGTCCGAGGATTAGCTGATTAGATAAAAACAGTTTCTCAACATTGTCCTCAGGGACCCGCCCCCAGGCACTCCATATTTTTGCTCCCTCCCAATCTCCAGCACTTCTGTACCAGGTACTTGGTATTCATGACCTTTGGGTTTGTTTTTGACTGTTTGACCATCTGGAGGTTCCCGAGGACTGGGTTGAGAAACACTAAGTTAAATGAGACCAACCGGTGGATCAGAGCTGAAATTTGTATTTGCTGGGGGTATTTAAGGAGAAGTTTGGGAAGCACCACTCTAACAGTACAATTCCAGTCGCGATGAGGTTGCCGTGGCCGATGTCCTTGCTCGTCATTTAATCAGCGGGCGTCCCAGAAGCGGCTCTCCGGACACCGGTAATTTTGCCGGATGCTGCTTCTGGGACGCTTCTGACAGTCGTTCACTCTGCCAATCAGGTAGCACTTCCCTCATGATTATTCATGAGTTTCCCCAGCCACCCTGCAAAGCGCTCTGGTGGGGGCTGAGGATGTGCACGCAATGGAGCAAAACCACGTCGCAGCCAGAAAGCGGTGTAGTTCTGGGGAAAGGGACCATGAGTTTTAAACCTGGACCCATTTTGTCCCACTTTAGACTGTGAAAAGGCCCCGGAAAATCCAAATCCCACTGACCAACAGGCCGAACCGTTCCGCCTCCCATTCCAACCTGCTGGATGGCCCGTCTGCAAGTAGGGGTCAGCGACGAGGCTCCGACTCTGGCAGCGAGCCAGGCTATGGCCTACGGGGGCGCAGGGCACGCAGCCACACCCCCGAGCCCAACGGTCACCCCCTGGCCCTGATGTCGGGCTTCAAGCGGCTGCCGACCCAGGAGGGGCCCGACAAGCCCATAAAGGCCACACTGCTGAAGAAGAAGCCCAATGATGGTGAGTGGGGAGTGGGGGGGGGTGGGGGGTGGGTGGCTAGGACCATGGTGATGAAGGATGTGTGACAATCCTGATTCCAATTTCTTTGATGCTGAATGATCTCCCCGTCTCTCGCAGAGTACGGCCTAAAGTTGGGGAGCCAGATTTTCATCAAGCACATGACCGACACGGGCTTGGCAGCTAAGGAGGGAACATTGCAGGAAGGAGACCTTGTCCTCAAGGTAAGGGTCCCATTGACCATCTTCCAGCTGCTGATCCAGTGCAGGAATACATCCCAACAGTCTAGATGGAAAGCCAGTTCATCATGGGGTGCACGTACCGTCACGGACCATTTAGGGACGTTTGTTCGACTGACTGCATGCCCGTGGAGAGTGTGAGGAACCCAGAGCACCTAGGGGAACTCTACAGAACGTTAGGAGAACATGCAAATTCCACACGCAAAGAGCAGTGGTAGGGAATCAGATCATCTGCCAATTCCCAGGAACAGCTTATTCGGTTTGGGTTTCAGGAAGCAGGGGGGAACAGGGTAGGACACAACCAAGGTAAGGTGGCAGTTCATTATGGGATGTTTGCACAGTCACACACAAAGGAAGGTTTTCCTTCTGAGGTTGGTAAACATCTCACTATCCTGGGGAGAGAACTCCATATTCACTTAGCTGAGGCTGTATTATGATTTAGATCTTTAGTTTTGAGGAGGGAGCGATACCTAGAGCTGATGCAGGGATGTTCCTCAAAGTCTCATTCCTGCTTTTATGGCATGACCCTCAAAACTCTCTGTCCTCTGCAGATCAATGGCATGACCACAGAGAACCTCTCGCTGCTGGAAACTAAACATTTAGTGGAGAAATCCAAAGGGAAGCTCACCATGCTGGTGCTGAGAGACCAGAGGCAGTTCCTGGTCAACATCCCCGAGGTGGATGACAGTCCCACCAACAGCGGCGACGGGCGTGACGACAGCAGCTCGGAGCTGGAGGGTGAGAGCGGCTCCCCGGAGGGTGGTCATGTGACTGGCCCGCTCGGGGTCACTCGAGAGACGGCATGATGCCTGAATGACTCTTCATCTTAGGGTTCCCCCTTATGCTGTGTGGGTGTTCTCTCCTTATCAGATATTTCGGATCTAGACATCCCCTCGACCAGGGGCCGGGTGTCCCGCTCAGAGGCCAGAGAGCGACGTATGCGCAGGTAGGCCCTTGTGAACACATCTGGGTGTTGCGGGGTCAGCCAGACTCCCTCCGGCCCGTGCACCCAGCTACCTCTTCTCCTCATTCTCTTAGGTCTCGTGCTGAAGCTGCCCCCAAGATCCGTAACTCCCCGCCCCAACGGTCCACCGTAACCAGGCCCCCCGCACAGGCCCTGCCTACCCGAAGAGGTGAGTGCCTTAGCTGTTGAAGCAGCTGTTTGACCTTGGACTGGGGGCTCTCAAAATTTTTAATATCGTGATTTTATGGAAAGGCTTCATAACATCTGGGGAATGCTGGGAAAACCTCCGCATGCCAAAAAGGCGACTCCCTGATGCTGTTTTCAGTAGCCTGTTCTGACCTACAGTGGTTCACGTTCCTCACTTCCTGTCGTCCTCCTCCACTTCCTTCCTGCATCTGTGGTGTAATTGTTATGCCACACCGTCCTTTAAAATCTGTCTAAGCTGTGAATTTCAGACGTCCTCTTCAGTCTCTAGCTGAGCTCCCTGGAGGTGGCTGGGGATTAGCAGAGGAGAGTAGACTGAAAAGGTGCAGACACCCGGATTTGGACGGGAAGCCCACCGGGCAGTCCCATGTTTTAAAGCGGATGGGCGTCTGTTTCTGCTCCAGTGCCGTCGGACTCTGAATCAGACCGGAGCACCTCGCCACCCCCCCGACGAGACCCCACAGACCCAAAGTACAGGTGATGCGATTGTCCTGCTTGTCAGTCACATGGCAGACTCAACGCTTGTCTTTTTTCTCTTTGCCATTTCATCCTTCACGCTCCATCTTCCTGCAGGACCTTGTCTGGCATCCCCGTGCCCAACCCACACACCGCCCCTGTCTCCTACAGCCTGAATCCCGCTGCCTGGGCACCTCCCCATGCCTCCGCTTCTTCCTCCAGGCCGCATAAAGGTATCGGATACCAGACATTGCACCATTCTCACCATCCTTGCACACACGGCCTTTGTTCCCAGGTGCATGATAATCACCCCTCTAGGGGCATGGGACACACTCCAGAACGAGGTCTTCTACAGTGGCATTTTTAATTATTCTTTTTAAATACTTTTTCTTTTGTAGAAGTCTCAGAGTCAGACTCGGACCGGAGTGCCTCACCCCCTCCCAGACGGAACAGCCCCAGGATGGATAGATACAGGTACCTGGGCAGCTAGAGAAGGGGTGTTTGACACTAGGTATGTCTCACGTGCTAACAGCTCCCCCCCCCATTCCTCACACAGGGTCCTCCCTGATATTTCCCACCCTGGTGTCTCTCTGCGGCCCACCCCTATCAGCCTGTCCTCTATGAGGTCCTCAGCAAAAGGTACATTTCATAACTGAGTAAAAAAAAACTCCTTCAATAAAAATGAGATCTAGTCATAACTAGGGTTGCAAAGGGGTGGAAAATTTCTATAGGAAATTTTACACCCCTGGAGTTCTCAGCTTAAAACTAAAATCATGCATTTTTTTATGCAGTATGAGCATACAAATCTCTGGGTGTAAAAGCATGAGATTACCATAATTATACTTAGGACTATTTAAAATGAAATCTGTAGTTGCGTGAAATGTGTTATCGGATTACATAGTGGCATTGCATTGGCTTGCACTTAGTTTGAAGTGTAACCAAAGCCAGTGTGGGCTTGTGCAGGGCTGGACAGCTGGTCCGAGTCTCCTCCGGGCCAGCACATCACCACCGCCGCTGAATCTCACCTCTCCCCCAGATGACACGGAGTCCGACAGCAGCTCCAGCCCCCCGCGCAGGCAGGGCACCCACACCAGCCCGGACCCCAGGAACCGATACAGGTACAGATGAGGGTCCACAACCGCAGCCGAACCCGCCGTCCGTGGACGGAGCATTGGCAAGAACCCCAGCGCCGGAAAAGCCACGTTTGCCAAACTTCTGCTGGAATCACTCTGACATGTTTTCCTGTTATTTTCTTATCACACTTATTTTACCCTTGTGGATCTGAAAGCCGGATTTTTGTATTACGCTATTGTACATTTTCTGTTTTTGTTTCATAGACACTTTTGTCTTTTTGTATTGCCTTTTTAACTGATAATAGCCTGTTCTGTTTTTCTGTTTCTTTCGTTTTGTATTCTAATAAAACCCGACTAAACACACCAAACGTTCCTCCGTATTTGGGTCAGTCTGGTGCCTCGATCTCGACGTGCCATAGAGATGAGAAGGGGGGGGCGGCGGGCAAATTTATGCTCTTGTACCCTCACTGTGCCAGGCTCTCTTAAACACCAACAGCTCCATTCTGATTTTTTAAAAATGAGATTCTCAAGCCACC
>JAODUD010010144.1:0-11441 GCA_026784285.1 Stomatorhinus walkeri
GAATCCTTGGATTCCTTTAAATCAAGGCTAGATAAGATTTTAACAACTCTAAGTTATTAAGTTCTTCCCAAGCGAGCATGATGGGCCGAATGGCCTCCTCTGGTTTGTATAGTTCTTATGTTCTTATGTTCTTAAGTTAATGTAACCCCAAAGATGAGGCATCAGAAATGCCTCGCGGGTCCAAATGTTCACCAAATACACAAGGAAATGGAGGCTGCATACAAACATAAAACTCAATTTAATGAAATAAACCACAAGTGGAGACGTAGCCCCACATAGAATACACTAATACAACTCACACACAATGAAGTCAAAATGAAAACAGCAAAGCAAAATAAGAAAATGGGACAAAAAAACACAAGCCGTCAACTTTCATACAATTAATACACAATTCAAACAAGGGCAAGAAAACCAGCCACCAGGACTAACCACATGAACGGCCTTTAAAAGGGGGGAGCTGGCAACAACGAACCCCGTAACTGCCCCCACTACATCATGCCACGTCACCTGGGTGTAGCCCGGTATCCTTCTGGCCCAACACTACCGGAAACCACTCCCACCTGTCACATTAAGAATTTTTTTGCTTTACAGCCCATTGTTCCATATACGACCCAGTAACAGTGACATTTAGTGATTAATGACTGAATTAACCAGATTTTTTTCCACAATAAATATGGCCCCCAACTTGTTTTGAGGTTGTTGCTGTACATACTGCAAAGAATCATCTGTCAAGCAGTGAGTAGGTAAGTGGCAGAAATTTTGCATCATCAGTTATAATGTTTAGATCTTATAGAACATGTTCAACCAGGTTTTGGGTGTTTTGAAACTTTTCTGGCATCTGTGAACATCAGCCTCAGACAAAAACAGAGGGAATACAGGTAGTGCACCAGACCTTACAACCCACCACAAGTAAACTTTCTGTGTGTAGTACACCTTTTTTCAGGTCTGTTCACTTGACCTATTTCTTTATGGGTTGGCATGTTTGAAGCATGTGTTTTATTGCCAGCACATCTTGGTAGTCCATCGGGGCCAAAGATGACGACGTCTGTACTTTCAGCGATGTGAGCGCATGAGGCTTCGCAGCCCGAAACTGGAGGCACACAGGCACCCACAGGTGGCACACTTGTAGTCTGTTGACTGAATGATGGTGAGTGCAGGAGTGAGACGTTTGTCTCTGGCTGCCTCAAGTCTTCGTCTCCTATCCTCTTCAAATGCTGTAGTTGCTTTGAAGGTGAGGGATTTCCATTTTGTTCTGTCTGCAGCTGCAGCTTCCAGCTCACGCGGCTTAATGTCACACCACTTGAGGTTGTTCTTAAGGGTGTCCTTAAACCTCAGTTTGGACCTTCCTTGCCTGCGTGAACCTTCCTTCAGCTCGTTGTACATCAGCTGTTGTGGGATGCGGTTGATTATGTGGCCTGTCCAGCGTAGCTGAGCCTTCAGCAAAGTTGACTCAATGGTTGTCATGCCAGCTTTGTTCAGCACTTCTTGATTTGAGACTCTGTCCTGCCAGCGAATGCCCAAGATGGAGCGCAGCGACCGTGTGTGGAATTTATCTATCTGCTTTATGTGCCTGCGATAAAGACTCCATGTTTCACAGCCATAGTGGAGTGACGTAAGGACTACGGCTCTGTAGATCTTGAGCTTTGTAGACAGTCTGATGCCCTTCTGTTGCAGGACCTTCACTCGAAGTCTTCCAAGTGCTTGACTGGCTTTCTGGATCCTGGCGATGATTTCTTTGTCCAGAGATCCATCTGCAGAGATAGTACTGCCCAGGTATTTGAAGCTTTCCACGCATTTCAACGCTGTGCCGTTGATGGTGATGACTGGTAGTGGCTTCACGGTGTTGGGGGCGGCTTGGACCATGACCTCTGTTTTTCCAAGACTGATAGTAATCCCAAAGACCCTGGCTGCATCTGCAAAGCGGTCAACAATAGCCTGCAGGTGGTTCTCCTTGTGCGCCATGAGGGCACAGTCACCTGCAAAGAGGGCCTCAAGGATGACCTCCAGGGTCTTGGTTTTAGTGGAGAGGCGACAAAGGTCGAACACAGAGCCGTCGGAGCGGTACTTGATGTAGACGCCCAGGTCGAGGTCTTTCACTGCATGGAGGAGGACCTGTGTGAAGAACAGGTTGAACATCACGGGTGCAAGGACACAGCCCTGCTTTACTCCATTTGAGATTTTGAAGGGATTTGTGAAGTCGCCACTGGAAAGAACCTGACCAGTCATGTTCTCATGAAAGAGTCTTATGAGTGTGGTGAACTTGAGTGGGCAGCCCAGCTTCATGAGGATGGTCCATAGAGCGTCTCTGTTGACCATATCAAAAGCTTTGGTCAAGTCTATGAACACGGCATAGAGGTCCATCTGCTGTTCGATGCACTTCTCTTGGACCTGACGTACTGCAAACATCATATAAATCGTGCTGCAACCAGGGCGGAAACCACACTGTGCTTCAGGCAGGTTATTCTCTGAAATAGCGACGATAAGTCTATTGAGCAGTATGCGGGCGAGGATCTTGCCAGCTATTGAAAGCAGAGAGATTCCTCTGTAGTTGCCACAGTCAGACTTGGAACCCTTGTTCTTGTACAAAGCCACAATGGTAGCATCATGGAGGTCTGTTGGCATGTCTTCTTCCTCCCAGATGGTCGTGAGAATGTCGTGAAAAGCCTGAAAGGCTGTGATTCCAAGGACCTAGTAAAGTTCAACAGGGATCCCATCCTTCCCTGATGCTTTGCCACAATTCATCTGCTTGGCGGTGTTTTAACCTCTTCTTCAGTGGGAGGCAAGTCAAGGTCTTCTTGTGTGGCTTTCTGGTGTATCTGGTTTAAGGCTTCTTGATCCACAGTTGATGGTAAGTTGAGGAGTTGACTGAAGTGCTCCTCCCATCTTGCTCTGATTTCCTCCTTGTCCTTAATAATGGCAGAGCCATCGACAGAGAGCAAGGGGGCTGTGCCACCTGGTGATGAGGACGTCGCTGCTGTCGCGTAGACGGGTGATGATGTAGTCTATTAGATGCCACTGTCTAGATCGGGGGTGCATCCATGTAGTCTAGTCTTGTGGTTATCAGCAGGTCGTGCTCAGCACATTTGTGTATCCACTGCCCATCTGAAACTGATCCCTCATCAGGAAGTTGAGTCTCGTTAAGTGCAGCGATGTCGATGTTGTATGGGGTATGGGGGCTGAACTGTACAGACACCTGTGCGTGAGTTTCATTCAAGTGGGAGAACTGTTGCACGGGGGCAATCCCACTCTCTCGTGACACGGAGAACCGTTACGTCTGGAGACCTCCCCTGCTGCAGTGGATAACCACAACGTCTTCGTGTCTTGTTGTGCTCTTAGTACTCTACAGCGCATGCTGGAACCGCCTTCCTAGCTGTTGGACCTGCCTGGTCTCATCCGCCAAGTTTGCCGGAGCCAGTCTTTTCATGCGAAGGGTAGACAAACCAGCACATGGTGAATGATGAAAAGGAAAACTCAATAAATGCATTTTGAAAATAAGAATGTTTGCAAAGATTTGGTTTTTCCTTCTTTTCTGTCCTTATTTCTTAGGAGAAATTAACAAGTTGGAACAGCATTAACAGTCCAGTCGGTTGTTTATGGCACATTTCATAACTGTGAAAGGGTTATTTTTACAAAACACCTGTTTTTAGTTCACTGGGTCTGTATGATCATTTTAATCAACTGACATATTTTTCCTATAATGATAAGGTGGGCTGGATTTCCCTGGGTTAGGTTTATATTGGAATAATTTAGATTTGCCATAAGATTTCTTGTGTGCAAATCAGAAAGCATGTGTGTCACACTAGATGCAAGAGAGTTGGCAAAATAAAAAAAACAATATTCCATGAACTTCAATTAATTAACTTTCAATACAGACATCAATATATAACAATAATGGGAACTTAACATAAAGATTTAAACACCCGTTGGGGAGGGGGGTGATGATTTATGCGTGTTCTACACAGTATTTTTTTATTCCAAGCCTCATTAAGCCTTTTTACGTTAACCATAATGATTCATAAAGTACTGTAATGACCAGATTTAAGGAACAAGATCTCAGAGAGGTTACTGCAGAACGAGGATTTAATAACAGCAAGTGACTTTGGATATGTCCACCGACAGGAACTCAAAACGAAAAACACAAAAAACAATCTCTACCCCCTGCGACCGAATCCCCTCCCCCCAAACTTATGAGATTCTATAACCACTCCCTCATAAGTACAGAACCTAAACTTAATAGAATAACATATAACACATACTACCTGAAGGTATTACACTGCCCCCGCCTTAAGAAAACCCTCGTCTCTGAGGGTGCAAAATAAAGTCCTCTAGCTGGACTGGTCTCCGACACTTGGTCTTGCTTGGTCTTCCCTAGAGTGAAGCTGTGGATTTCCCTCTTCCTCCACAACCTGAGGTCGGGTATAGCCCCAGGGGTAGCTGGTGGCACTGCACTACGGAATGACAAGGGCGCTCCCTCCTGTGAGGTGTCATTAGCTGGGGAGAGCATGGCCGCGTTGAACACGGGGGTGGAATTACCCTTATATGGAGCCAGTCTATCCTGGTGTAGGACAACTTTCCTACCTTTTGGGGGCACTTGTACTCTATAGACCACCTCCCTTACTCGCTCCAAAACTCTGCTTGGGCCCTCCCAGGAACTGTCTAATTTCGGGCATCTGCCTTTCTTCCATTTAGGGGAATACACCCAAACTAATTCCCCTGTTTCAAAGTGTCTCCCCTTGGACCTCACATCATAGTTGAACTTTTAACACAAGCCTGCTCCATTCAGCTTGACCCTAGCGAAGGTATGAGCACTCTCCAGCTGGTCCTGTAACTTGTGAGCATACTGAGGGCCTGGCTGCTCAGCAGGAGAGTCAGGAGGTGTACCAAACGCAGGTGCAGCAGAGGTCCTGATCTCTCTTGCCAGCATCAGCAATGTGGGGGTGCAGTTTGTGGAGCTTTGAACGGCAGAGTGGTAGGCCATAAAAGTGAGGGGAATATGTTTATTCCAGATCCGCTGGTGGTTGGCGGTTAGGATGGCAAGCTGCTGTTTCATGGTTCGATTAAACCTCTTTACGAGACTGTCGCTCTGGGCGCGCAGTGGAGTGGTGCGGGTTTTTTGTATGCCCAGCCGATCGCACATGGTGGCAAAGACTTGCGATTCAAATTTCCTGCCCTGATCACTGTGGATAGTTTCAGGGCCCCCAAAATGGCTAAACATGCCCTCCAACAGCGCATCTACAACTGTCTATGCTTCTTGGTCGGGCAAGGCATAAGCCTTAGGCCACTTTGTAAAATAGTACATCGCACAAAGCATGTATCTGTTCCCCTTTTCTGTAAGGGGGAAGGGGCCCATGATGTCAACGGCCACCCTCTCCATAGGTGCTCCCACTGTCTGCTGTTGAGTGGTGCGTGGGACTGTTCTGGTGGACCTTTGCAAGCTGTGCATGCATCACACCTCTGGCAAAAGTCCTCCATGTCACGGCGGTGCAGGCCCCAATAAAAATTTTGCCTCAACCTGTTAAGGGTTTTGAAAACCCCAAAGTGACCTGAGCCCATTCCTCCATGGCAGGCCCCCATTACAACATCTCTAAGCCCCTTAGGCACCACAATCTGCCACCTTTCCTCCCCTGTGGCAGGCAAATTCCAGGCTCTTTGCAACATAACTTCTTTTAGGCGCAGTACAGTAAACTTTCCCCACAGACTTTTTGTAGCCACAGAATGCCCTGTCACCTGATCCCAGGGAGGCCTTTGCCCAGCCTCCACCCACTGTCTCACAGGTTGCAGGTCTGCATCCTCTTCCTGCCTGGATTTCCAAAGAGGGGTCAGGAGGAGAAAGGATCGGTAGAGTAGTGAGGGCTCGCTGTAGGCTGGTGAAAGTGAGCTGACATTCATGAGCACATGTAAAGGGATGGTCTTTCTGCAGAAGTTTGAAGAGGGGGGCACCAACACAGGAGAAGCCCCTCACAAACTTGTGATAATAAGATGTCAGGCCCAGGAAACTTTTCAACTGTCCCTGGTTGGTGGGCACTGGCTAATTCTGTATAGCTCTCATTTTCTCCTCCAGGGTGCTGACGCCCTTGCCATCCACCTTGTGGCCCAGGAACTCCACCACCTTCCTCATGAAACAGCACTTTTCTGGGTGCAGTTTCAACCCCACTGCTGCCAACCTTCTCAACACTAAATACAGAGAGTCTAGTGCTGCCTGGAATGACTGTCCATGGACCAGGACATCGTCCAGGTACACCAGGCATTCTTGCCGGGAAATACCTGACATCACCCTATCCATAAGCCGCCTCGAAAGTCCCGGGGGTGTTGCAGAGCCCAAAACTGAGAACCTTAAAATGCCAGTGACCCTTGGTGGTGCTAACGGCAGTCTTTGGCCTGGACTCAGGTGAGAGGGGCACCTGCCAATACCCGCCACGCAGGTCCAAGGAGGAAAACCATGGGGGCCCAGAAACAAGGTCCAAGGTGTCATCCACCCTAGGTAAAGAGTAGCAGTCCTTCTTGGTGACCTTATTCAGGGCCCTGTAATCGATACAGAACCTCCACCTACAGAACCAGCACTCTTTTTCTTAGGCACCATGACCACCCCCAAGGACCAGGGGCTGTTTGACGACTCTATAATACCCGCCCGAAGCATTGCATCCACTTCTCTGTCAGCAGCCTCTTGCTGTGCCATTGGGAGATGCCTGGGTCGTGGTCTGTCGGGCAGGGCATTCCCTATGTCTGTATGGTGCTTGAGAAAGGTGTGTGAGCCCCCCATCACCATCACAGTGGGCAAAAATGTCTTTAAACTCTTCCAGGACCTGCCACAGGCTCCCCTGTTCCCTGGCATCCAGACCATCACAGTTATTCCTCCAGATGCTCCTCATTGCTGCGAGATGGTCTGTCTGACTGGTACCCACTGGCCTATGTACTGAGATTCACAGGGATGGGAGATCGTGGGGTAGACGCTGGGGTAGCCTGGCAAGAGGCGGGAGTTAACCGCACACACTGTCCCCCAGGGAGAACTAGGTTTCCACTCCTTAAGTCTAGAATACAGCCTGTAGTTTTCAAATAATCTATCCCCAAGATGCACAGGTCTCGTATATAGGCAACCCAGGCAGAAAAAGGCACTAATAGTTCCCCCACTTTGAATACAAACATCCCTCTGCCTTTCATGGGTGCCATGTCACCAGTCACAGTCTGTAAATGAACAGCAGTCTGTTCCAAAACAGTACCCCGTGGAACAACATCTAGTCTCACCAGCGTGGCTGTTGAACTGGTGTCCACCAGGGCCGTACAGGATATGTCCCCCACCAGGAACGGGAAGTGGCAGAAATTTCCAACTTCTCTGACAACAGTGTAGAGCAGTCCTCCCCACCTTTGCCAGACTCCTGGCAGGCGGAGGGGCCCATGGTGACTGGGCTGCCCGGACCCCCTGCCGTTTCCCAGTTGACCTTTAACCTTGAGGCAGCCCCTGATCATGTGACCTGGCTGGCCACACCGCCAACAGACACCCAATCTGGGTTGGAGTGGCTGAGACGTTACTGCATTCCTGACATCCCTCACCCCTGCAGGCCTGTGATTTCTCACAACTGGTTCCGCTGCAGCCAACGCAGGAGGCAATGTAGAAAACAGTCTAGCACAAACCGCAGTCTCCCTTTCCATGGCCAAGTCCAGAGCCTCCCCCAGAGACATTGGGTGGGCCAGCTGTACATGTATATGGAGTTTCTCAGGAGTAAGAGCTTGGACAACTGGTCCCTGGCTAGCTCATTTTGAATTTTGGGCGGCATGGACACATAAGCACATCTGCATAGTCTCTCTATGTCATACACTAAGGTGTGGAGGGACTCGCCAGGCAGCCTGACCCGGCTTTAAATTCACAGCGCAGGGAATCACGCAGATTAAATTCCCCAAAACGCCGTTGCAGCACATCAACCAGGGTCCAATACTCCCATCTCTCTCCCGGGCTCAGTAACAGCAGACAAGCCGCTGCCTCATCCGTTAAGGATATGGATAATTGCAAGGCTTTTTCGCTTCCTGACCAACCAGCCGCGTTAGTTAACAGTTAAAATTGCGCCTGAAATGCCTCCCAGCTTTCGTGATCTGAAAACTTTGGCATCTTAATGTGCAGTGGTTCGAGGCGTAGGGTGCCGCCATGTTTGTTTACCTCCTCCTGCACAGACCGGACAGGCTGGTGCCCTCGCAATGGCGCGGCGGTTCAAACCCCTCTGTTTCGGGTATGAACACCATTCTGCGCATCGCGTTCTATTTTGATCCCCTGACGTCCAAACATCCTCGGACCCTCTGTAAACTCCTGCTCAAGAAAGTTGCGGAGAATGGGTTCTGAAAAAAAGAAGGAGAAGAAAAAAAATCCCTGCTTCTGACACCAAATGTAATGACCAGATTTAAGAAACAAGATCTCAGAGAGGTTACTGCAAAATGAGGATTTAATAACAAGAAGCGGCTATGGATATGTCCACCGACAGCAACTCAAAACAAAAAACACAAAAAACAACCTCTACCCCCTGAGACCGAATCCCCTCCCCCCAAACTTACATCCCATGTCACACGCAATTCCATAACCACTCCCTCATAAGTACAGAACCTAAACATAATACTTTACAGTACTTTATCGGCTGGGTACACATTAACCCGCTTTTTGGTCCGGTGTTCTGGGCAATTTGGTTTCCCTATGTTTTCCCTGTCTATCAGGAAATAATGTTTCCCCTAGTATTAAAGCAAATATGTATGTGGGATGTCTGAAAATCACTCAGGTATATTATTACATGTGAATACAATAGATCATCATGCATAATATAGTCTTATAAGCAATACTATACCGTTTTCATCAAGAAATATCTATCCAGCGAATTAAATACTTTCATTTATTATCTGTAAAAACAAAAAACATCGAAAAGGCATGTGATGTTTTAAAATATATGGCTTATTTACCTCAAGAGCTTCATAAAAAGACATGAAAACAACAGCGAAACGTGTACAAATCAGCGCGCAACAGGGGAAACTTAGGGAAACCGAATTGCCTGGAACACCGGCCTTTGAGATCCCCGGTTATACAGTATCCTCTTGATTCTGCTTCTCCAGTTATATAAGTTTACATGCGACCAAAAGACGTCTTCGCTGTTTGTACCACTCTAATTGACGCTCTGATCACCACTCTCAAAATTGACGTAAACATATGTGACTGACAAAGACCGTGTAAATTCAATTCCCTTGATTGGCCTTGCACACCTGCCCTGGTTATCATCATTACCCCCTTGAAGAGGGACTCAGGAGTGTGCAGATTTCTGCAGATAAGTATCAGCAACTAATTTGTACAAAATGGAGACATTTGTACTTTTCAGAGGAGGCAAGAGAGTAACTCTTCAGATAGATGATATGCGTGCCGACAGAATCGCCCACATTTTCCAGGTTTCTTCCAAGCTAACCCATGTTAATTTCACAAGTTTCATCAGCAACTAGCACAACCGATGGAGCTTGTTAGATGAGTGGAAAACACTTTTTACAGTCCATCGAGAGTGTGAGGGCTGCCCCCACAGCCACACAGTTAAATTAAAGGGATGTATTGATGGCCGTTTATTTCATGTTTCGGTTTGTTTAGTTTTAATATTATTAATTAAAATTCCATTTGTTTATGTATTTCTTTTTTTGGTTTATTGGAATGTATGTTGAGTCTGTACCTTTTGATTTACTGTGTGGAGTGCAGGGGTGGATTCCTTGCTGCTCCAGGCAAGAGGTGGCCAACATGGAAGCTGGATCAAACAGGAAATTGGACAGCTCCAACAGGCTGTTTTCAATGTGGGGTGGACTAGTTTGTATTTAGTTTCTTTATTGTTTAAGTAATATTTCCTTTCAGATTAACTTAATTTAATTTGATTTTGCTTATTTTGATTAAGATATTAGTTGACTTTTGTATTTGTGGTATTTGTATATTTGGTGTATTTGTGGTGTTTATTATTGGTTGTACCCTTTCTGTGTTTTGTGGTTTTGCCCAATGAGTACATATAGCCCTCATGATGTCTGGTCTAAGAGAAGGCCAGTTGTTTGGTTTGAGGTAGGGTTAGTTGGGGGGGTTTGACAAGTTGGTTTTTTGGGCCCAAGTTTATGCTATTGTTAAACTGTTTTTTTTTTGATGAATTAAAAAAAAAAGGGATTTTTTTTTTTACTAATTTGCCTGTGTTCCTCTTACCTTCCAACTCGGTCCCTGACACATCTGCAAGTTTTGTAACATTGCGATCGGACAGAACAGCACACACAGCCCACCTCTGTTCCAAAAGGCGTTCGAACATGTCACACACCGAATTCCACCACGTGCGACAATGCTGAATAAGCTTATGGTCAGGTATATTTTGTTCTTGTTGTGCTTATGCTCATCTGACTGTTGGTAGTGGCATCAGCATCATCTGCTTTTTTGTGTTTATGTGCAAGATAACGCATCGAACTCATTGTGGAGTTGTAGATGAGTGTGGAGCTGCATATGTTGCACTTGACTGTTTTTTCGTTGTTTCCAGACGCTGCACGCTTTAGAAGCCATTTTCGCTCTGTGCTCCAATCTTGTCTCTAGACAACTTCTCACAGTCGTAACCAATCAAATATCAGACTACCGGCCAAATACAAGCATAACCAATCAGAAAAAATGAAAGTAGTATAATTTTAAAAAATGCATTTTTAGAGCCAATCGATCTTCATTTTCATGCTCGATCGTCGCTGATGGGTTCGAGTGATCGATAATTCGAGTACTCGTGCACATCCCTATTTCAGACCCATCCGTTTAAGCCAAAACACCACTACCTTTGCTATTATCCACAGCTTATTGTTCACTTTGGGCCTCTCGTTCGCCTTTGGACGTTAAGGTTTGAGAGTAAACATACCTACTTCAAACAGTGTGCTAGAAAACTGCACAATTTTAAGAACTTGTATGGTACATTAGCTGAGAGACATCAGCTCCTTCAAGCTTATTTACATCCTGGAGATTTCCTCTCCTGGAGCCGACACCTTATCGTGGTGGAGGGGTTTGTGTGTTCCAATGATCCCAGGAGCAAAGTTGCTCGGGGCTTTACGCCCCTGGTAGGGTAACCCAAGGCAAACAGGTCCTGAGTGAGGAACCAGACGAAGTGCGGCTCATTAGAACCCTTATGATGAGAAACAACATGGATTCATGTTTTCCCTTGCCCGGACGCGGGTCACCGCCCCCCCCCCCGGAGCCAGGCCTGGGGGTGGGGCTCGATGGCGAGCACCTGGTGGCCAGGCCTGCACCCATGGGGCCTGATTGGGCACAGCCCGAACAAGGCACATGGGTCCCCCCTCCAATGGTCTCACCGTCTGTAGGTGGGGCCAAAGGGGTCGGGTGCATTGTGAGTTGGCCGGTAGCCGAAGGCGGGGACCTTGGCGGTCCGATCCCCGGCTACAGAAGCTAGCTCTAGGGACATGGAATGTCACCT
>JAODUD010010146.1:0-11435 GCA_026784285.1 Stomatorhinus walkeri
CGTACCAGGCTGGCCTTGTCTCAGGCCCCCCCTGGAATTTAAGTTCTGTAATCAGTCCCAGGTGTGATCCTACATATACAGTAATATAATATAATATAATATAATACTATACACTATAATGTTATATACAGTAGATACCTTTATAATGCATTAAGGTTAAGGTTGTAATAGTTAGCATTAGGATTTTTCCCATAGAAATGAATGAGCAGTCTCCACAAATAAATGATTACACGTCTTTGTCTGTCTGTGTGTGTGTGTGCATGCACACATATGGTAAATAAAAATGGTAAATAGATTGCATTTATATAGCGCATTTTCAACTCCTTTGAGCATTCAAAGCACTTTACAATCTTTTGCATCATGTTCACCCATTCACGCACCCATATGTATTTATTATGTTTATATTACATTGTGGGGACAAAATGTTCTCCACGGTGTAATAAAAACCTGTTATTTTGATGTTGTGGGGACTATTTTTCCAGTCCCTACTAAGATTTGTGAATACAATTTAAAAAACTGGGGGCTGGGTAGGGGGTAGGAGTTAGAGGGTAACGTTTTCCCCATAGAAATGAATGGAGACTACCCACAAACATATAATTACAAATCAGTGTGTGTGTGTGTGTGTGTACACTTCTGCTTCCTGGGAAATATTATTTGATGATTCAGTAGACACATATAGTAACATGATTAATAATTATCATTTGACAATAAAGACAACAGCTTCATACAAAGCTTTTACTACAGTAAAGACAGTAAACGAAAAGCAGTGGATAATTATCCATGGGTTATACTGCTGCTCCTGTTCTCTTTGAAATAACTGTTATATGTTGCAACCTTATGATAACTGAATATACAACAGGAGCCTGTTTCACAAAGCAGGATCTCTTGCTTTATCAGGATTTAAGGTACAGTAGTTTAAATGGGCTTTATTTTAGTTCACTTACATATTGCCCAGACTACCTTAAATCTCACAAGTTATCTGGCTAAGCAAGAAATCCTGCATCATGAAACAGGACCCAGGCCATTCACAATGTTGTCACTTTAGACTACTTGGTGATTATGGCCTTCGTTCTCATTTAGAAAAGACAAACATAACCTGGTATTTTGCAGTTAGTTAGTCTTGCTGGAATTTAACAAATTTGGCCATATTCTATCCCTTGTCATTGAGCAGGTTGCTTTTTATTTGCATTTTATGTGCCTACAAAAATTTTAAAAGTAAACATTCTGCCTGAATTGATTAAGAAGGATAATTACCAAATTGAGGTAATGCTTAATTCCCTTCTAACTGGGGTTTCATTATAGTAACCATGGTGATATATAAAACGAAGCAATAATGTCAGTGAGTATAGAAACGTATGTTATTTTTCATCTTTCCTGGCCCCCACAATGCTCTTCTCCTCACATTTATTCCTACCCTAAATGTCAGTCTGGGTCTCAACTGCCTAAGCCATTGTCAGTCATTCCTGTATAACAATGTTAAACAATATTTAAATATATGCATTGCTTTTTTTTCCCCTTTTGTGAAATACTGAAAATTGTTGTGAATATAGTTATGAAAGTAAACATGAAGATTGAGATCAAAACCTTTAAAAAAATCTGTCTTGATAGCTCCTGTCATAAATCTCATGATGTACTATATGAATCAATATTAAGCAGACAAACTGCTGAAAGCAAAATTAGCATCAAAACTCTCAAACAATCTCCAACAAATGTTTATAGGCATCCAATAACAGGATATAGTCCATGTGATGATATTGCCCAAGCATGAATCAGACTGAAATATTGCATTGTTAATGTTTAGAAAAGACTGCTGTCTATAATGTGTGAACTATCCAGTTTTGTTTTAGAAATAATACCTGTGGTATGTGACACAAATGTCCTCCAAACAAGCATGTGTTTTTGCTCTGAGAATGAAGAGATGCCCAGTTACTAATACCACGTAACTCCACCCCGGAAAAGGCACCTCAGTGACAAAGGGAAAACGCTGTCGCTCAGCAGCTTCTGCTGACAATGACTTCATGGTGCTCCAGGTGCTTTTGCACAGTGTGAAAACGGTCCATAGTCTTGATCCTCATTAAAACCATTTGGGGAAAGCATGTTTAATTGAAAAATGAAAAAGCAGTCCCTTCACATAAGCAGCCTATTTAAAATGCCACCCCTGGGGCTAACTTTGACCTTCTCACTTACCTATTTTTAATGGGTCTCTGTTAATAATCACAATCAAAGGGAACAAAACAGTGGACGTAATAAACAAGATCATGTATAATAAATAATGTACAGTACTTCTGTTGAGGGGGTTGAAAGAATCAAGCATTCCTTTGTACCTCTTTAGTTAAAAGTTCCTGAAATTATTACTTTTCCCTTAATCTTGGATATAATCGGTCATGCTTAATATACAGTAATAAAATCATTAAAACCTGTTTTGTAACATATGTGTAAGGGCTTTACTCTTGTCCTTTTGTTTTATTATAAATTCTAAAAATAATCATTTAAAATCTTGTTAGAATTATTGATTTTACAGACTACCAAGCACAATTTATTCAACAGAGACTTAATTTTGATTTAAGGTGTCTATAATATAGAGAAAGTATCATCACCTGTTTATCTAATGACTATGCAATTAGTAAGATATCCAGGTCTATTTCTACTTGCAGCAGTTGATAATGGAATAAAGACTCAAAAGAGGACATTGACATTTATGGACTGACAAGAATGAAAGCAAAATCTGATACTGTTGGCAAGGGGAGACATGTTCCAACGACAGGTAGCATAGATGAATTTTCCCCAGGGACTTGTGGGCTAATTAGGGTGAGCAGCTCTGAGGGAGACACAGGTGTTGGCCAGATTTGCTTGCAGTGCAGAGTAATGACCGCTCTGCTACACTCCCAGTAATTTGTCGGTATAACATGTAGCCATGCATCTCAGTGTTCCACTTCCCTTCTATTTTCATTAGTTATTTTTATGTGCCTATTTATTACAGTTATTTATTACATCCATAAATATTAACAACATTAGCAACAGACACAGCAATGACTTGGCCTCCTTGGGTCTTACTAGCAGTGCAGGAACCACATGTTAATGGTTTATTGGGCCAGTAAATTGAATGTTACAGGTCTTTAGGCATAATGACCTTGGGTGTTCTGGACAGTTGTTCTGTGGCGTTTCATCATCTAAACAGATTCTCCCAGCTTCAAGAATCCTGACACTCCTTGAGCACCAAAGTGGCATCTTGGTGAAAGTGTTATTGGTTTGAATCTGACATGAAATACTGCTATAGTGCCCTAGAGCATGTGCTGCTCTGTCTCACTGGCTTGAGGAAAATACCAATTACATGAATAGGTCACACCAAGTAAACATGTTTTGTAAGTTTTGTAAGCTATTTTTATATGAGGGTACTAAACAAATAGTAAATTCCTCACTGTAGAACAGTTTTTTTTTCCAGTTTGACACTACATTGTTCAAGCATAAGTATTAAACTCTGCTTCCTGGAGAGTTTTTCTGGTTTTATTGTGCTATAAGATGGAAGGGTTCTAGGTTATTGGCTGCAAATTAATTTAACAGATGTTTGACATTTCACTTTAATCAATGAAGAGCTTTTGCCATTTCAAAGAAAAACAATATACGTTGTCAATAATATAATTTTAAAATATCAGTAGAGGGGAATACATAGTCATACCTGTATTTCTATGTACCTTAATTAATTGTGGTTATATTTCAGAACTGCTTAAGAAAATGGGCTACTGCGATTAAAGCAGTAGCACTATTCATGGAATATGACTCATAGACCAAAAATACTCTAAAATCACAGTTTGCATGGAAGCCTGGAAAATATTTAATTATAATTTACTCATGAGTTAAAACACTTCCTTACTGTAATAAAGTATTACACATCAAAAAAGAATGATAGTGAAATATGTCAAACGTATAAATAATCACTCCTCTTTTAATCTAATAGCTAGATATAGCCATAGGTATTAAGGTGGGCTTTACAGACATATTACACAGGACATTAATAACACTGTTGGATGGGCCTTATAGCATGGTTTGTACCATTAGTTATTTTTACAGGTAAGTACCTGTAGCTATATGCATTCTCATTTATAATTATTATAAACCCCACACAATCATCATTATCATATCTTATCTTATCTTATTCTTCTGTGCTTGATAACAAGGAGAGATATCTTCTAAAAATATGGTTATTCTGTCTAATTGTATTAAAGTCTATAATACAAATTTCTGTTTATTGTGAACTCATTAAAATTTTTTTGGCTTTCACAGATTCTAAGACAGGACATCCCAAAGAGGGCTGCTCATCCATAACGCCAGGTGTCTCACCAGTGATCCCTGAGAACCTCAAACATCATGCTACAGGAATGTAGGAAACCGGTAACCAATGACACTGTTGACAGGATAAGCAGCTCAAGCATAAGGTGCATAAAACAAACTCAAGTGAAAAACACGAAAAAACCAGAAACCACAAAACGGAAGCCAGACTAAGGCTGAAACACAAAAACAAGACAAACACGACAAACCCAAACTAAGATCCCCGTTGCCCAGTACACTAGCTATGGAATTCCGACCAGTCAAGACCACAAACACCAAGGAACTCTCTTTGCTCAATTTAAATAAGATTGAGCGCTTAGAACTGAGATCACACAGACCTTGCTTGATTATCTGATTACAATGTAGCATATCGTATAACAATATATGAATTTTCTCCCCCCCAAAAAGTTACTGATTTCTTGTTGGTTGGCTGGAAGAACACTACTCTCATTCCCAACCCTTTCCTCTGAGCCCCTAGCCATTCCCTGAATTTGTAAAATTTCAACACCAGCTCATTTCATTAATGAACTTTATTAGTTAACTTGATGAGATATTGATTAGATAAACATGTTGTGTTAATACTTGAGTCAACAAATACTGGGATGAATTTTGGTGCACTCCAGGTATCATCGAAGATGGTGATTCTTTTAATACAATACAATGAAATCTGAAATTCCACTCATGCATAATGATTTGCATACATTATTTATATAGTACTGGGAAGAAGTCAAAGAAAAGTATGTTTAAATGATCTTCATGCTGGTGAAAAACTTTAATGCTATGGATGTCTGCATATTTTTAACCTACACCCAGCTTTAGTGATTACCATGGAATATTGTTGGAGTACCATGTGTGATTAGGGGGTGGGGGAGTTAGGGCTGATTTGGCCCCTACCGGTTGTCACGATTCACGGGTGAAGCATGCCTGGATGCAGGCGGCGTCGGGCAGGCAAGACGATAAGAGGCAAGAGTATCCAAAACGGGGTTTATTCACTGAGACGAACGGGTAAACGCCACAAAACATCACAATGACCGAACTGGGGTTACTAACTCAGACGCGGACTAAATACACAAGACTGACAGGGAACTAATCAGAAAACAGAGGATCACAATCAGACGGGTGGACTACAGGTGGTTTCAATCAGGGTTTGCACATGAGGAGCAAGGGGGGTGTGGCACACACGAGGCTCGAACGGACGGAGCGTGACACCGGTGTTGAAAACAAACCTACTCTCTTGGTTTTTGCCAAAGGTGGTATAGTCACTGATGGGCCACCGATTCAACCAAAAAATCCTGAGTATGCAACACAATTGATTACTAGTAAATTATTTACAGATTTTCAAAGTTGTTGCTGTATAATGTACATTTATTTAAGTTTGAATATGCAATAATAACAAATAAAAACAAAAGCTGAATATGGGTTTTTAAACTGTATTAAGGGTATAAAGGTATTAAATATAATTGATTTTTGCTGAATGCTGAACAATAGGTCTGATTGACAGAATCTTTTAAATCTTCCTTTAAAAATGGGAATAAGTCAGCTGTTATTTTAATTTATGCATTTTTGGCTCAGCTTCATTACACAACATTGCTCCGATGAAAATGCTATGACCTGTAATATGAATATATGGCAATACTTTTTACACATCTACTTGATTGTATAACACAAAATTCATATATATTGCTTTCTTGCCACTGTAGTTATTGCAAACTGATTTGTAAACTGAATTTGTCTTTGAAAAGTAATACATGGTATGCAAATTGCAGAAATAAAACAAAATTTGTGAACATTCTTCACATTAATATATAAATGTCCTTGCTATTATTGTCATCTTTGCAGGAACTAACTAATTTCCCATTAACAAATAAGACCAAATGAATACTAAATCTCATAATTACTGTGATGTCCTCATTTTTATGGTACACTTTCCGTGAAAATAAGATTATTTCTGAAAATTTCTCATTCACATCAAAATAGTTATTCCAATGTTTTTGTCAGACTGTGTCTGAACCAAGAGAAAATACAATCTATATAAAGAAACTCGGAATTATGGAAAAACCGAAGCATCACTATTTAGCTCTTTTAGCTTTTTACTTGAGTGAGAAGGATCATCAACATAATATATTGTTTATATATTAAATGTAAAATGTCAGTTTTGGTATGTTCATTTTTTAATCACTGGGTTAAAGCAAGTTTTTGCTTTGACATCAAACAGAAATAAACAACTGGTTTATATGTTATTAGTAAAATATAGACTACAAAATTTTTCTTCTTGACGTGCATGCTTTAATGTAGTCATGCTGAGATTGCATGTAGTTCATGTAAGTGAAAGATTTTTTGTAAGCTCTTGGCATATCATATTGCTCTACATAGCTTTCATGGTAGAACGATATTACATGATAATTGTTCTTGCACTGTATTTGGCCGAATGAGTAATAATTCTTCTGCACTTGTTGTGCATGACTGAATAAGCTTTTAACCATGATTCTTGAGCTTCCACTGGTTTGGGTCATCAACGTTTCACTAAGCAATGAACTACAAAATATGGGCTTTTTAAAATATGAATCATTTTGGGTGAAAAAGGTATGATTCTAACATCTCCGCAAACTAAACAGAATGTTAACAGCCTTGAGTATTACATGATGTCACTATGTCACAAAAATTATTATTAAATTTAACTGTTTGATGCAATTGGAGAATAAATGAGGCAATTATAGTTACAGATGCATTTACAATGCCTTGGAGATGCAATAATGTTGTGGATATTCTTTTTTTTTTGAGGGGGGGGGGGGGGTTCATGATTATGCATGCTGTGTGCTGAACACCTGTGCTGCTTTCTGTATAAAAGAAAATGAGTTACCTCCCCCTCTTTTGTATGCTCAAACTCACTACCTGGAATGGACAATTAATCCCATCATAGGTTTATTCAGTAGCTGACTACCATTAAATTTAGAACACTGGCAGCAGAGAGTTGATTTGATACAGAACAATACGACATGCTGATTTTCAGAGGAAGTTAAAGGTGAGTTACTGAGCCGAGATTGTGGCAGTAGACTGGAGGGGCTAACCTTTTGTGCTATTTGCATTGAAAACCACACCTATCAGAAGAGGAGAGAGTTAAAGATTCTGTCTGTAGATCTGCCTTTCTGGTGGGACAGGTTCATAAAATATGCCCACATTCACACCGCCTGCTCAGCAGCCCATGCAACTGGGGCTTTCTTAGAAAATGTGTACTGCTTTTAAGTAACTGCAGAAAGAAAACATGCTTACAAGCTCACCTTCTAAAATACATACAGTCCGGAGAACATTAGGAAGGGTGAAAAGTATAAAATGGCTTTTAAGACCCCCAATGGCTGCTACAAGTACCCTCTAGTGTTATCAGTGCCCCTATGGTGTTTCAACGTCTTGTGAATTATATGCTCAGAAACATATTGAACCAGCTTGACTTTGTAAATATACATGACTTCTTAATTTTCTGTCGCTTCAGAGGAACACTTCCAACAGCTCTGCCAGGTGCTTTCCAAGCTATATCAGACCAGCTCATTTATCAAACTGGAGAACTGCGAGTTCCATGACTTAGAGTTAGTTTTTCATTCTTGGATTATCACAATTTTCCCTCTTGCAATGGTACCAATTAAGGTCCAAGCTAATGGCAATGGTTTCAAATCACCCAACTTGAAAGAAGGCCAACAGTTATTTCAGTTCACCAACTGTTACCAGAGGTTTATTAGGAACTTCAGTTTGGTGGCAGCTCCAAGACATCTCCAACTCAAGGGTTATCCAAACATAGCCTCTAACTTCAGAGACATATGCAGCCTTCCAAGAGCAGAAGGAATTCTCATCCACCCTAACACAAAGCCTCCATTTCTTCAAAGAGGTGAATGCTTCAGGAAGGAGTGTGGAGTTCAAGCTTGTTCAATGTATTTGGGGTTAAGGACTTTGCCCAAAGGTTCAACAGAGATATTACTCAGCTAGCCACAGGATTTGAACTGGGGACCTTCAAATCAGGTGCATAGAGTGCTACCCCACGTGGCGATGCATCAGCCTTACTCAGTCGAATTTTATTCTGTTACCATCATGATTTTAAGACTCATGGCCACAGTATATTTCAGAAAGTGGTCAGGAACCTCAATCCACTGTCCCTTGCTCATGCACTGCAGTTACCTTTGACCTCATGAGGATTCAGTCTGTCAATCTCAGCAGACAGATCCCAGCCTAGGTGAGACCTAAAATGGTTGACTATTAATGCTACAAGCTAAATATTTTTGAATATTCGAGTAAGAGCATGTTTGGTGAATAGTCAGATATTCTGGGATTGAAATAATAGTGAAGTTACTTCTTTGTTGGTTCAGATTGCTAGAGATGAATAAGTATACATGATCATTTATGCAAGTATGTACATTTTGTGTCTGCAACATGTCCACCAGCAGGGTACGAGGTTTCTCTATCCTTTGCCCCTTCCTAATCACCACAGTTACACATTGAAATGGATTTTATCAATGGTTTACCCTCATTTCAAGGTCACGCAGTTGAGGTGGTAATTGTAGGTCAGTTCTCAAAGGGTCCACATTTTATTCCTTGGCCAAAACCTCTGCAGAAGAGACCATGAGTATTATAATGCTGCAGATCATTCTAATTAATGGTGTTTTGGCAGACATTGTCTCAAACAGAGGTCCCCAGTTTGTTCCTCAGTTTTGGAAAATATTCTGGAATCTCTGAAGATAAACACTGAGCCTATTCTTTAGATGGCATCCTCAAATCAAATGCACTAAAGGAAAGAGACTGAACGGTACATCTGGTTCTTTTCCTCAGAAAACATTTTATTCTGCAGCTTGGTACTATTCTGGGCAGTGACTGCTTACAATCAGTTGATGTCTACCTCAAGGGATGTTGCTTTTGAATGCCAGTTTGGCTTTCAGCCCCTCTACTCCCCAGTCAGCAGACTTCAGTGGCTATGCCATCTGCTAAGGCTTTCATCTCTTGGTGCCGAAGGGTTTGGTGGATCGCTTTTGCAGCTCTTTTCTATTTTTCTGCACACCAACAACAACAGAGCAACCAGCAGTGTAGGGTGGGTTTCCAGTTCAGATTGAGGCAGAGGGTCTGGATCTTAACCAGAGACCTACCATTCCATAATGAATCATGGAATCCCACTCTATGGTAGATCAATCCAATCAACACAATCCACCAATTCAAAGCTGTGTCCAACCAACTTGTCCTCGCAGTTGAGTACTGTGTTCCACATCCCACAGCTAAACCCATTACTTGTATCTACATTGCTCCCACCATTATCTTGGTATGGTCCTGTGGAGTGTTCCTAAGTTCCTTCTACATTCCCTCTGCATTGTGGACCAGAAACTGATATGGGAGATTCACTGACAACATTTGGACCATCCTCAGCCCATCTGGGGGTAGAAGTGGGGGGGTGGGGTACTGTTGGAGCTCCATGTAATTTGTCCCCACCAGAGGCCTGCAGTTAGAACATCTAGATTTCTCTCAATTTCCCAAATGTTCCAAACAATCAAGACTTATCAGCTCTAGCTTGAGTTCCCACTCTTCAGGGCCTCACAAATGTCACCTGTGTCTTATTGCATTCCCTCCATAATCCATACTGTCTTTGCTCTATAGTCTTTGATCAGTCTTCAATCATAATGGTATTTGTATAGTACTGTTCAAAATTCTAAGGAGGTCAAAAGTGTTTAAAACTATAAACTGTTTAAAGCAATTTACCAGGGTAGAAAGTGCACATTTGTTCTGAACTGAAAACACAATGTAGCACTGGAACATATGCAACGTAAGTGTAACACATTCTTCTATTCTCCAAAAAGTTACTGATATCTTGTTGGATGGCTAGATGAACACTGCTTCAGTTCCAAAACCTCTCATCAGTGGTGCCTCAGTAATTCCATGTATTCGTTAAATTTCACCACCAGCTCACTTACTTAGTTAACTTAATCAGTCAAAAAAAAATCAATGAGATATTGCTTGCCTATGGGCTGCGTCAAAAAATACGTGCGTGTATGCTTGTTGTGTGGTTGCTGGAAATAATGGTGTGATTTGGAATGAATAGACCAATGACAGGTGTAATAGTATAGTTGATCACCAGCATAAAGATCATTTAAACATCATTTTCTTTGGCTGCCTACAAGTTTTGCACAATGCAGTACATGTCCATTATATTAATTCCATTTAACTTACAAACCTTTTGAGTCAATGCTTATCCTTTGTTTTCTGCTATCAAAGAATATTTAGTTTTTTTTCCAGTACAAGCCTCAGATTCAATATGTTTGTCTGCAAACAGAGACAGTCAACCCATTAAGTTATGTAGGCGGCTGCCTAGGGCACCAACTTCACTTGTGTGCAGCATCTGAGAAAGATGAAATTGGCTTGCTTGCACCCCTAGAAGAACACGGGTTTTCCTACTTTGACAACACAGAACAGCTACACAATGAATGGCACCAGTTTCTGAGCGCCTTTCTACTTTGACAGCACAGAACAGCTACACAATGAATGGCACCAGTTTCTGAGAGCATTTCTACTTTGACAGCACAGAACAGCTACACAATGAAGGGCACCAGCTTCTGAGGGGCCATCAAATCCGACAGGAATTGGTGTCAGGACCTTGCTACTGTATATGTTACCATTTATGACCATGTCTGGTCACAGCTGAACTTCTGACAGCAGCTCCACATGTGACAGCACTTATACACTAATTTCTGAACTGTATCAGCACCTGCTGGCTTTAAAGTCTGCAGTAACTATCTGTATTGTAACTGTAACCAGTTACAAAAGACCTTTTAAATTCAGTTGCTTAATGTGCTTCAGTTATTAAGTTAGTAATGGGAACAAAAACTATGGAAGTTACGACTTAAATTAAAATGACTATCATCATACGATATAACATTTTTGGACAGTTTTACTATCTGTAGCAACAGTTGTAGCACTAAAATAATAAATGAAGCAGTAACAAAATAGTTTCAGTTTGAAATATTATGAAGGGAATTGTTATACAGGGTGGGCCATTTATATGGATATACCTTAATAATCCAACACAATGGGCAGCACATTGAACACATTTTACAAGTGGTCAGAAACTTGTAAATAACTCATGA
>JAODUD010010147.1:0-11388 GCA_026784285.1 Stomatorhinus walkeri
CCTGACCCTGGGTCGCTCTGTAGAGTACATGAGCATTTCCATGGTACCAGTGATACTTAATAACTGTCCACTTAGCAGTAAAAGCATTAAGATATATAACCATCACAATATTCTGCAAACTTATGGAGAATTTCAGCAACTGTGTGTGAATGACATCAATAGCATACGCTTTCAGTAATTGGTTGTCCAATTAGGTTATCTAGAGCCAATTTTAAAAATAAAATACAACATATAAAAAGTGTAATGTAGGTCACTCTGCCAATTTTCAGCTGGATGAAATGTCATTATTACAGCGTGAGGATATCACAAAGCCATCCACAGAGCTACCAGAATGAAGTCTGCAAATAAAGATGCGAGGGGATAGGTCTGCCCCATGAACCACCCCCTAAAGCTCTCATCATCCAGACACATTAGAATAAACACTTTGTTTTGGCATCTGACAGTTATTAAAAAGACCTCTGTGCTCTGTACCTCTTCTCATTAGCACATTCCTGTCCTGCTGGAGGTATTGCCTTAACACCTTAAGACAAAGAGGCTGGTATACATTTATCAAAACCATCGTGTTCTCTTGCATTTGTTTTTCATTCCAGATCAACTCTGGCACATGTGGATTGTATCTTTGCTCCAGGATGTCATACGTCCTCGTCTCCTCGCCCTCATAAGCATCTCGGAAGAAGAACTGGCTCAGGCTGTCACCTTCTAATCCACATACAGTAAATTTCTGATAAACGCGAATTCCTGTGACATATGAAACATCAAAGAAAGAACAATTTACTAGTTAGTTGTTCCACAGCTGGCAGCTGCCACAAAGTCCGAATGAAGGGCATGTACTGCAAATGCCATTTATAGATTTCATGTTCAGAATTTAGTATTTTTTTGTGCATTTAGTGATAAGAAATGCATGCACTGCAGACACCTTTTCCTTTCTGCAAAAATATTTCAGTGATGCAGATAAAATATGTGATTTAAACAGAGAGCAGTTACTTTACATAGAAAACCCAGATCAGAGGCGAGAAACTCCAGTTTCCGAACAGTAAGAACAAACCGGACATTAACAGGAGTTGCTCAGTGGGCAGCACATTGGCTTCACACCTTTGCAGACTGTGTTTGCACAGGTTTTTTCCAGTGTGTCTGTACTGGCCATTGAGTGCCCTGCAATGGACCGTCATCCCATCTAGGCTCCCCTGACACCCTGAAGTTTCGGAGATGAGCTCTAGGCTTATCACAACACTGTATGCCATGTAATCATATGTAACGTTGTGTTATGTCGTGCATCTCTCAAATTATTACAAATGTATCGGTTACTGTGCTGCAGAGTCTGTTATGATCTGTTAATCTGATGTAATCTGGTAAAACACTTTCTTTCCATTGCACTGCAACCCAGGATGTCATGCTGACTCAGTGTGCAGAACTGTCACTTCACCCCTCCAACTCCGTGGGTTTGAATCCCACTATCTCTGTGAGCGCCCGGGGGTTGCATGTTCTCCCTGTGTTTTCTGGGCTAACTGACAGTGCCAGTGTATGTACGGGCCCTGTGATGGACTGCCTTCCTATCCAGGATGTGCCCCAGTGATATGCACTGTGTCTGGCCTCAATAAAGGGAACAAAAACAGTAGACATACATTACCATATATAACATACCGTTAGTATGATTAAAGTGCTTCATCATAAGATCAGTAGCAATTGTCATACTTCTGTGTGTCTCTTCCACCACAAAATATTTCCCCTCAGTATCCTCAACAGAGTCGTTTGGTCTCTGTGAGACAATCTTTTTAACATTGCTGTCGTAGTACTCAACTGGGACATTGTTGATTGTCAATACCAGTGTAAACTCAGGGAATGGTGTCTCTCCATAGATGAATGTCGCCAAGAGTGACAGTGAATGGGATTCTGTACAAACAACAAGGAAAGACTGTTTACTTATATTGGCCAGTAGAATGGAATATTAATTAGCAGTATATGACGTTGAGAGAACATAATCATTATGATATTATCAAAAAGCATGCCAAATACTCATGATGTAATCCTTACAATTTAATCATCATAATGTAAATATCACAATGTAATCAACTGAGCATGTAACTGCACTTTATGTTAGTCTCAAACTATCTGTTAGCTATTTTAGGTTAGCCGTTGTTGAATGAATATCCACCTTAATTATCACTGCAGCTTATCACAAGCAATGTGTAACAAGCGGAAGCCTCCACGATTTGCCACTGAAGGGAAGGGATTCACCTGAGTTCAACAAAAACTCAGGGCTGAGTATTTAAAAAACTGAGTAGAGATGGTCATGTCACAATTCAGCCAAGGGACCAAAGAGTAAAAAAATGATGAAAATGTGTAAAAATAGTGTAAAACAGTATTTGGCACACTTGCAAGTGTCCAGCCTTGTTTGTAACCTTATTGTTGCAATAAAGACTGAATCTGGATTTACACCAACGGCTTCTGACTCTTGATTTGGTGGGGAAGGAAAAACCACAACAGTTCAAATTCCTACAGCTGGCCAAGCACTACATCACATAAACAAGCTTTGATCACTCACCTATTTAAGTAATACTGTGCTGTACATTAAATCTCCATAACCCTCTGTGTGATTTCCATGGTCTCTGAATGTGGTGTATCTCTTATGATATATATTTTGTATTCCCCACGAACATGTCTGCTCAGTGCACTAGGGGATGTGCAGAGCCCAATATCTGTATTTGTGTCTGTATTTGTTAAGGCAGCAAAATTATTTGCATTTGTATTTTTATTCAAATGAAGTTGTAAATAGGTGTGACAATAGAATTTCTGATTTTATTACACTTCCAATTTTATCTATTTTATCTAGCTCTGATTTAAAGGAACCCAAGGATTCAGCTTGCACTACGTTATCATGAAGACAATTCCATATTCTGACTACACATTGTGTAAAGAAGTGCTTCCTTAAATCCAGTTTGAAGTGTTCTCCCGCTAATTTTCACCTATGGCCATGATTATATTAAAGTGTTAATATAAGTGTTCTTCAATAAACTATTGCGAGGTCTATGAAAACCATAAACCAATATTACATTTAAGTGTTCATGATTATTATAATAAACATGTAACCATAAACATCATTGAAAATAAAGCAATTTTAAATATAACATTCAGTTCCCAATCCACACTCAAATCAAAGAAATACCTAAGTGAACACTGCGATCCCCATGACCCCCTGCCCTAATAGGAGGGCACTGAACAGACACAATATAAGCAAACAAAACAATCATTACCGATAAAAACTGTTCTCTCTCAAGTACTCTATGGCAAAAACAAAACCTCCGACTGATAGATCTGGCGGAACACAAGCTTTATTCTATACTAGTCATGCTACGTTCTGTCCAATAGGATGTTAGGTAATTTGGAGGCTATGCAAACATCATATACAATGTATAAATACCTATGTAGTATATACCACATCTACTCTGTACCTTTACTGCCTTAAAAAGCTAAGATACTTTATACTTGAGAGAGAATACATATTAAATTAATAACTAAAATAATGATTAAAATCACAGTAAAATAAATGTGTAAAATACATGTTTATTATCATTATCAAGTATTATTGATGTTATAAGTTAGACAGTCTATGTACTGTAACACTATATTGCTGGCAGAGCATGCAGCCATTTTAACTATATAGGACCTCAGACATATATGTGTTCAAACATGCGGAAGGACATTAAGCAATACAAAAATGAATATAGTTTTCAATACTATTATTAACTGAAAGACACAGCCTTGTTACTGAAGTGGAATATTATGTAATTTAAAAATTGTCTACAAAATACTGCCTAAACAAATATTTAATTATTTTTCCACTTTTGTGTAGCAGTGTGCTAAATTTTGCCTACATTTTGATCATAAGAACATAAGAAATTTACAAATGAGCCATTCAGCCCATCAAGCTCGTTTGGGGAGAAATTAACTAATAGCTCAGAGTTGTTAAAATTTTATCTAGCTCTGATTTAAACTAAATCTAGGAAACAGAGAATTAACTCATTGATGGACTTTGGCTTTGACCATGATTAAGTTTACACCTTGCTTTTTTAGGCAAGCAAACTCCTTTTTTCTATATGTATAACATTAGCATTCCAGGGGGTGGCAGCCAGTTGACCTTGGACCCCCAGAGATTTCCTCCATTCTGTATGTCTATCTGTCTGTATGTCTGTTTGTCTATCATTTTCTTTTTCTTTCTCTCTTTCTTTCTTTCTTTCTTCTATGTCTTAAAGCACCTTGGGGCGACTCTGTCGTGAAAGGTGCTATATCACAACGCAATAACTTAGAATGTTCTCCAGGTTACATTCAAACCAAAACAAGCTCCTTGTTCTGTCATGGCGCGGCATGCTGGGTGTGAGAAAAGAAGATGATGATCCCCATGCAGCTCAGAGACTAATGAGGGTTTATTGAAATAAAGAACACAAGGGAAATGCACAAAGGAACAGGACCATGATGGGTCACAATACAAAAAGGAAAAATTACTGAACAACAAACAGACAAACAGAGAAGGGCAGGGTTGGCCAGGCACCACCCCTCACATGTCCATGCTGACTCTGAATATCATGATTATACAGTAAATAAGGAAGTGTTCCTTAACAAAAAGCTGGTATATACATGAAGTGTGGAAAGATCCTGTGTGAAGTTCTAATGTCAAACAGCCCCAGAGCTGAGTCCTACCTGAAGAGGCGCGGTGAGGAGAGCTCAGGACCAGCAACACCACAGCAGGGAAAACCATGAAGCCTGAGGTGTCTTTCAGGGGGAACCTCATTTTCAACATGTTTCTGAGCTTCAGTTATCATCACAATTCCAGAAAATTAGGAAAACACAAATTGGAAAGTTGATATTCAAATGCAGAGGAAAAAAGAAAACAAACATGAAACATGGTATTGTTTCCTTGTTTGAGGTAGTTCATACTGCATACTTTAGAGACCACATATTCTGGACTCTACAACACTTCAGAGCAAAGCTCTTTCAGGACTGTAGAGGTGATTTTCATGCAGGTTCACTGGCTTTAAGTCTCAATTTAACAAAATGCACTTAAATTACCATAAACCCTCCCAAATATACATCTTAATTATGCAACCAATTAAGTCTGAATTATCAAAACTGGTTGATATTTTATTCAGGGACAACATATACACACCACTGCCAGTTTTTTATAGTTTGCATTTTTAACTCAACGAATATTCAGTTTTTTTTTTGGTTTTTTTTTTTTTTTAAGAAAATGAAAGCACTAGTATTACTGTAAAGGGGAAAGTCCATCCTTACAATCACAGTGAATGCCGAAGCCGACAGCTTAAGATCGGTCTTCAAGCTTCATTTCCTCGTATCACTATACCTCCCCCGACCTGGTTGTCCATGCACCATCATTCTCGCCTGCGGGATTTCGTTCGCTTGCCGTGCCCTGGGGTCTTCGGTTCCCAGTGCGCGGTTCACCGTTGATAACTCGCAAGTCGCAGGTGCAACTGCAGGTGGGCTGTATGTCGTAAAGCAGACATTCTGGTTTCGCCCACATTGTTGAGCGGGAAGGGGGGCTCTGCTTTATAACACAGCAGCAAGAAAACATCTTGTAAACTTATAAGCTCTTGTAGTTATTATGGTGTTTTGGTTTGGTAATATGCTGTTTTAAACTGTTTTAATTTTCGAATTGCTTCCTGCCTATTTAATATGAACCAGTCACCAATGTATTTTTTATTTTTATTTGATATTTTTGTAGTTTTATTCAATATGACAGTTCATGTTAAAATTGTACTTAAATGTTCTTGAATGTATTATCGCCACAGCCTTGCGGCTCTGCGGTGACTATTTTATTTATCAATCGCTGTGCGAGGGAGGGGGCTGTGTTGTTCGTCCGTGTATTAACAAATTATCCGGATTGTTGAAGATTTGACAAGATTTCGCGGATTTCTCGCACTTCTCGGTTCTCCGAAACTGTTCGGATTGGTTGTCACAGCAATCGATCCTTAATATTAAACTAAAATAAAGGATTCGACTTGTTAGTGTTACTCAAATACATTTTGTTGATATGATGTAAATGAATTTTTATGCATTATTCTTTGAATGGAAATTAACCACGGCTTTATAAATGTGCACATCCTACGTTTGCAACGCAATTTCAATGGCAATAGAGCCACAAACAAGATTGTAAAAAAGGAATTTCTCATAATGTGAACTGCAGACTTTATAGTGTCCAAAGTAGAAGGATGCCAAACCACGTATTTTTAATAAATGCATAAATGGTACTGTACTGTATGATTTGTATGACAAATTACGTTTTCTATGTAGACTTTTTCATCCATCCATTTTCTAAACCTGATAATCTTTTTTGTGACTGCGAGGGGTCTGGAGCCTATCCCAGACACTACGGACGCAATTAAGGCAGGGAACAACTCAGGATGGTTCTCCAATCCATCGCAGACACACTCACACATCGTTCATCTAGACTTTTTACACAGGTCTAATATACAAACCATCTAAATTATGCTAAATTAAGTTACTACTCTACACTACATTTTGAACCCATTACTAAAATGTTCAGTAATAGCTGGGAATCGCATAGAAGTGTTTCACAGCTATTTTGTTTGTATGAATCTTTTATTAATGAAGCCCCAGGTTCCAGAACATTGGTGTGAAAGTGCCTAATGTGTACCCAAGAACTCATCTGGGCAACCGGTTGCTGTGTTTGATATACCCACCGTCATGAGAAAGACTCTGACCATCATTGAGCTCGTGCCCTTTTCTCTTTTGTATAAATTATGAGTCATCCAGCTGGTTTTTCTTGAATGGCCTAAGAATTTTGAACGGCGGAGAGATTGAGGGAGTTCCCTTAGTAATTATAAAAGTGCCCTTTCCCGAGTGTAGATATCTTTGTCTTTAGGCCATAACTTGGAACAGAAAAAAAATCAAATCATTTTGTTTGTTTAATATCCAGATTTTTATTAGGCTTAATTTTTAGAAAAACACCATGATTGAGAATGGTATGTCGTAGATATTAATCTGTACCACATTTTATTGTTTTTTATTCTTCAAGATTCTTTGAGTTGCTTAGTTTTAGTTTGGTTCCTTGCTTTTAGTTCTACAACGATTCTTATTAGTGTATAACTGTAAAAGAATCCTGTAGGATGGCTTTGACTGGGATGGGCTAGTATGAGCAGGTTTTGAGACATCTTTCTTGCAGGTAGGAACAAGGCAGCGCGTCACAACAACAAGCTGGGAAGGAAGGAAATCAGTCCTGTTTTTCCTTTATAAAAAATCTGGTAATCAAAATAACATTAACAAATTCAATCTGATAAGTTGAATTCCATTGAAAGGTATAGGTTAATAGCAAGAAAAGTATATGTAGGCTATTACAATTAAGCAGATTGAACATGGGTGCCGTTGAATTAAAATTAATAACATTCTAGTAAAATTAGTTTATATGACAAAATTTCTGAGCTGGAAGTACCTAAATTTTCAAGTTCAACAAACTATATCTGTCTTTAGATAAATTAATTTCATGCATCCACTTGCCTAAAATTAATTAAATCTAAGAAAACATTTTTTCAGCATGTTTGTGTCACGTCCGGCGGCAGGCGGGTGAACAGAACGGGGCTGGAGACGTGACATGGGGCAGAGGAATGAGTTTATTCAGGAAGTCGGGGCAGGAGAACAGGACGAGAGCAGGGCAGGCAGGCAAAACAGGCAGACAGGGATACGGGGCAGAACTCAAGGACGCGCAGACGAATAACACAGATGACAGATCTAGCGAAGAGTGACACAGACACGGACTAAATACAGGCGGGTAAGGCAGGCACGGATATACAACAGGTGGTTTCAATCCGGATCAGACACGAGGTAACGAGGGGGGTGTGGCACACACGACGCTTGGACGGGTGGATCATGACAGTTTGGGATGGGTTTATTCGCAGCAAACATGATTAGAACACAGATTTAAACAGAGGTGTCTGCTCAGGAAACCCATCCAAACAAAGCCAGTGCCATTTTTATGAGCACAACCGATTTGCAATTGGTGCAAACATAATAAGAAGAGCACGTTTTTCTTTTCATTTTTTAATAGAACGTCATTGCATAATATTACAGTACAAATACAAACAATTTAATACCAATGACACACACTATATTGCCAAAAGTATTGGAACACCCCTCCAAATCACTGAATGTTCAAATCACTTCCATAGCCACAGCTGTATAAAATCTAGCACCAAGGCATGCAGACTGCTTCTACAAACATTAGCAAAAGAATGGGTCACTCTCAGGAGCTCAGTGAATTCAAGCATGGTACTGTGATAGGATGCCACCTGTGCAATAAGTCCATTTGTGAAATTTCCTCGCTACTAAATATACCACAGTGGAGTGTTAGTGGTAGTATAACAAAGTGGATGCAACTGGGAATGACAGCAACTCAGTCACAAAGTGGTAAGACACGTAAAATCTCAGTATATGATTTTATTTGATCCAAGTCATTTGAGTTGCACATTTTAGCTTACACGTGGAGCTGTTTACAAGTCTATGCAGAGTATTATGGGATTTTCAAATAAACACCTACAAAATATGCAATTATCATTATTTATTATTATTAGTTAGGGGCCAAAATACATACTGCTATGGACCACTATAATTTTTTTACGATTCTTCTCTTTTATGATTGTTACTGTTTTATTTCCCTAAACAAAAGGGCCACCTAAACTATACAAGCTAGACCTACTAAATTTGGTGGGGAAGTGTTGATTTCTACCCACTACTTAGACAAATCCCATCCAACCCAGATAGTCAATGGGGTTTGATACAGTGCAGTGTTTTATGTTTTGACCTTTAAATTAAGTTATGTGTAATAAAGTGAAATGACATAGGGAATAAGTATTGAACATATGAAGAAAGGGAGGTGCAAAAAGGTATGGAAAGCCAAGAAATTGAAATCTATCAGTATTTAGAAACCAATCCTGCCCACTATCAGTGTAATTTAATATCAGCTGGTTTGGTCCTAATTGATGGCCTATAAACAGGTTTCTCATTACCAAGGTGTCACACAAGAAGCATCTCATGGTGCATCTCATGACTGGTCCCCATAAGGTAAACAAAAAATAAAATGGGTATTTATCATGTTGTGGGGTCTTTTGGTCCCCACAAGGTAAGGTATACCTGGACTACACACACACACACACGATTCTGAATGCCACCTCAAATGTGCAATATTAAAATAGGATCTTATTGTAAGACTTCCTCGCTCTGGCTTTTAGACGGTAAGAGTGTTGTAAGGGGCTCCTACCTTTTAGACAGAATTCATTCTCCCTTACCATTGCTCATGCGTGCAGGGCATGGTGTTGACGCATGCCCAAGCGGGGACGCCGGTTCTTTTTGGGTGTTTAGACACGCTGAAATAAACACTTGTTTTTGGCGCTCTGCTTGTGTTGCCTCTTTCCCTTTTTCTTCTGCACTGCAGCTCCACAGTGGTGACCCCGACGTTTCGGTCCATTTGTTTTTCGCTCCAACTATGCCCGCGAATGCGGTTGCGCTCAAGCTCCTGGAGTTCTGGTGCGGCCAGGCGGCACTTTGGTTTGTGCAGGCGGAGGCTCGGCTCACCTTGCGCAGGATTACGGAGTACGCTTCTACCATGCGCGCTTTGGTGACAAAGCAAAAAAATGCACCCCCCCCCCCCCCTTTGCCGTTTTAAGGGGACGGGACATGTGCTGGTGCTCATTAGCGGCAGCCTGCTCTTCATCACGGACGGCGTGTCTGGCTGCCGTTTCCTCTGCAACACGGGCGGGCAGGTCAGTGTTTTGATTGCATCGGTGGCGGATACACACTCTGGGACAAAGGGCCCGACGCTGGACGCTGCTATTGGCAGCAGTAATCTGACTCAAGGCAACAGTTTTGGTGGCCAGCGGTTCTGGTGGCATTTTGTGGTGGCGAAGGTGTCCACCCCCTTGTTGGGAACCAATTTTTAATATGCTAACAACTTGCTGGTGGACATAAAACACCAGCGCCTGGTTGATGCCAGGACTTTCCATTCGGTGCTGTGCTGGCAGAGTTCCCAGACCTCACCTGGCCCACGTTTACATCAGCCACAGCCAAGCAAAGTCACAACCGGGCCACCATCCATGCCCGAGCCCGACGCCTTGATGTGGGTAAATTGACCATCGCTAGGGCAGAGTTTGCTGCATCGGAGAGCCTCAGTATTGTTCACCATTCCAGCAGCGCCTGGGCCTCCCCTCTGTTTATGGTACCCAGGCCAGGTGAGGGTTGGCGCCCGTGTGGCGATTACCGCCGGCTTAATGACACCACAACCCCGGATCGCTACCCGATCCCACACATCCAGGATTTTTCTTCCCGGTTGGCGGGGGCATCCGTTTCTTCAAAGGTTGACCTGATGCGTGGCTACCATCAGGTCCCGGTACATCCAGGGGACACTGCAAAGACTGCAGTCATCACCCCGTTTGGGCTTTTCGAGTTTCTTTGGATTCCTTTGGATTTAAAAACACTGCCCAGTGTTTCCACTAGTTCATGGACAGTGTCCTGAAGGACCTGCCATTCCTGTTTGTTGGGTTTCTCCTATTTTGCAAAAACCCTCTCGCTGATTCCAGCCTATCCCCACAACCTGTCCCCACACATAATAGAACTGAGTGACACTAGTGTTTCCTTTTCTCGCTGCGAGGGAAGCCCGGTCAGGTTACAGGGACAGATCCCCACAATTACTATTGCCAACATTATGTAGGAATTTTTACCTCAGGTAAATTTTAATATCTCCGCCAAAATGTTTTGAAATTAATTTAAGTTTAATTAATTAGTATTTAATGACGATTATTGCCTAATTGTTATGCCGAATGGTTGGTTCCTTCAAATTGCGGTATCCCCGTGAGTCTGTTAACGTGACTTACGTGGGATTCACTAATTACCAGTATCGCTTAGTAACCTGGGTTAGTCTCGTCCAGTGAGCTGTATTACCAGGTAATGTAAACAATCAGTAGCGAAGCTCATCTCACGGCCGATGAGAGAATCTCACGATATTTCAGGTGAGGTTTCAGAGCGTAGTAGCCAGATCGCACAGAGGCAGGGACTTTTGTGAGCACACAATGAACAGAAACTGAAGTTGTGTAAAAGACATGCATTTATTCTTACATAACCAACATAAGACAGACATTACACTTAACACAAACAACAAAACCGAAATAATGGAATAGGAGCGGACAGAATGCAATTATGGAAATGCAATGATCAGATTTAAATGAGTAACCTTAAAAGGCAAATACTGTTCTGCAAAGCAAGCACAGTTTGTGGAAACCCTAAAGTCATATAGCAGGTTAACAGAGCAGCTTAGGTTGGTAGAATAAGTGGAAGTTGGTTTACTCGGTTGCAGAGTGTGGGGGGGTGGGG
>JAODUD010010148.1:0-11378 GCA_026784285.1 Stomatorhinus walkeri
GAATGGGACATGGAAGCATCAACATACACACCAAGGTCTTTCTCATAATCAGCTACCTTTAATTCAGTAGAACCCATGAAATACATGTACTTTATGTTTCTGCTCCCTACATGGAGTACTATACAATGTTATACAATGCTAGTGGTCAAGTTAAAACATTAATATTTGGTATTAGATCCCCTCACACTCCATTCATTTAAGGACGGGCTGGGCTGCCCCTAAGGAGAGGTTTGGAAGCTAATGTTAAGTGGTATTTTCTTCTCCACAAATATACAATTATATGCACTCACTACCCAGATAAATAGCTTTTAACATTTTCTTTGACCAAGACTTTTGCACTGTACTGTATTTCATATATTTGCACAGAGCAAGTAATTTGAGACCATTGCTCAGTTGCTCAACACCTCAACAGAGATATTCAATGGAATTTAGGTCAGGGAATTGGCATGATGATGGAAAAAGCTTGATTCTGTAGTCACTAAACCATTTTTGCTTCTTTGGACTTTTGGAGGAAAAATAGACCCACAATATTACAAATTCACCATCATACTACAGTGCGGATCAAGTTCTTCATATTTAATAATCAATGATTGTTTAAATAAATAAGCACTTCCTACATTTTATACACATACTTCACAAGCAACTATGTAAAGCGTCAGGCAGTACCTACCTTTCATTCCCACGCTGAGCCGCAATATGCAATGGAAGTAGCCCCCCCCTGGCTGCTATATTGGCATCAGCATTTTGAGAGAGCAGGATCTTCACTATCTCATCATGGCCGTTCTTGCTAGCCTCATAGAGGGCTGTGGCTCCATCAGCCGCCTGGCTGTTCACATCTGCACCTGCAATAATCAAGAGAGTGGCTATGTTACATGGGGCCTACTTGCTGGATCCAAGCCAAAACATAATATTGCTCACCCAGGGCACCATATATCCCAATTATGACCTTCTGGCGAATGTTTTCCGATAAGGAAAACCAAATCAACACACCACTTACTGTTTTTATTGATTTCATAAATGTAATTTAATTGACAATTAACAACAAGTGTAATCTCCACACAAGAACATCATTTCTGATTCTATGAAACAAATTTCCAAATGATTTATTGCATACATATGCAAACAGTTTCATACAATTGTCATTATTTAGACCTTTGCTCAATACGGAACCACTCAGATCTGCAGCAGTCATAGTTCCTCTCTTGTGGACTCTCCTCTTCACCTCACCTCAGATGTAAGGTACATACATGCAAACAGTTTCATACAATTGTCATTATTTGGCACAATTTGTTAGCTGCTATAGTCTTTTTGGTCAAAATAGATTATGTATATTTCCATTTAAATCATTTTACACCTCAGATTATATATTTATGTGATCATCGTACACTGTTTTGCCACTACATGCAAAACAGTTAAACAAGCTTTCAAAATATACAAAAATGTAAAAAATACAGTAATACCTCATCATGCGTATAATGTATCAAATTCAACTTTGCATTCGTTTTTTTTTTTTAAATACATGGAAAAAATATAAATTGTGTTACATTAGTTTACACAACCTTACATTGGTGAGGCAATGTTATATAAGATGTGTAAAGTAATATATTAAGGTCAGCTCGGGGTGGGGGACAATGTGGTAATGCAGCGCGTTGATGCACCCACCACACGGCAAAACTACCCAGGATCTTGGCTGGCGATCCGCCAGGCAGATATACGGCCCAGTCCTACCCTCCGGAAATGGCCTTCCATCTGCCGCAGCCAAGTGTCACATGGGCCTCCCCGTGGCCTGGTCCAGCCGCTTGGGTCCTCAGCAATGAGGATCCTGCGAGCCAGATCACCCTCAAGTAAACGTGCCATATAGCCACAGGGCTGTAACTGACTCCCTCACAAAGCAGGTAATGTGTCTCATTCAGGACTCCTCTAGCAACTGCTCATTTGACACTAAGTCAAACCAGCGGTACCCAAGGACTGTCCAAAGGGACACAGTACCGAAGAAGTCCAGTCTTCATGTCAGCTCACTGGATAGTGTCCCTGTCTCTCAGCCATACAGCAAGACAGGGAGCACCAGGACTCTTGTAAAGATAGGAAGAGTCACCAAAGACATGAATGTAGCTGCCAAGGCAGGTAAATCTCTCGACTAAGTCAACGTTCTCCCCACAGACAGATACACTACTAATATCTGTGCCTAAAAAGTCATTAAATGCCTGGATCATGGTCTTTATCCAGGACGCCCGCAATCTCAGACACTCGGTCTCTCAAGATCCCCTATCAGAGCCTCCATTGACTCCACTAAAATCACAGCATCATCTGCAATGTCAAGATCAGTAAATCTTTCTTCACCAATGGACACCCCACAACCCTGCCCAACACCCAGTCCCTACAAGCATTGAACTGAGTAGGAGCAAGAACACACCCCAGGCGAACCCCAGAATCAACTGGGAAGAATGCAGTGGTTCTCCCTCCACTCTGCACAGCACTCACAGTACCAGTGTATAGGCCGGCTAAGATGTCCAGCAACTTCAGGGGGATGTCCCATAGGGCAACTCGATCAATCGAGTCGAATGCTTTATGAATATCGACAAAGGTTGCAAAGATCTTCTGCCAATACTCATGCATGCCCTCGATGAGGACCCTCATTGCAAGGATACGGTTGAAGGTAGACTTCTTAGACGTAAAACCAGACTGCTCTAGTTGCTGACAGGCAAAGAAGTGATCATGGATCCTGTTTAGGATGACCCTAGCAAGGACCTTATTTGGCACTGAAAGCAGTGTTACCCCCTCTAGTTGCCACAATCCAGGCGATCACCCTTCCCCTTTCCAGATAGGGACTACAAGTCTCATTTTACAGTCAGATGGTGAGTATAGACTGGAGTAGCTACTGAGTCATGCACTGCAACTCCTCTCGATAATATCCAGAGTGCCCTGCGAGATGAAATACCTCCTTCTGGGAACACTGGCAACACCAACACAACCCTCGGCAATCTTCAGGATCTTATCACAGAAGGTCTCTCATATCAGGTTTGAATCAGCAGTCACACCAAAATCTGCAATCCTTGCACAAACTGCATGCAAACTCATCAGAAACAGCTTCATCTTGGAGTCTGGCTAAGTCTAGCATCATTCTCCTAGCAGGTGGTAGCCTTCTGGATTTAGGCTGAATCTTCAGAGTAGCAACAACAAGTCTGTGGTCAGAATTCACAAACTGGGCACTTCTGTAGACCTTGCAGTTCTGCAGGAACCTCCAGCATCTGCCCATGAGGATGTGATCTCCTTTGCCGCACCATCAGTAGTGGTGTACCAAGTCCAACGATGCGGCTCAGGGTGTTGGAACCAGAATCCAGTGACCCGCAGCCCCTGAGATTTCGCAAAGTCAGGGAACATGGAGCCACTTTCACCCCGGTCTCCAGATCCATGGGGACCAACACAATCCTCATAGCCAACCCTGCCAGTGCCAGATGTCTCACTGAAGTCACCCATGACCAGAGGAGTGTTACCACATGGACACTCTTCAACCACTGAGTAAAGCTGCGAGTAAAATGTCTCCCTCAATGAGACATCACTCAAATAATATATTGTGATGTATAAAATCAAATCAATTAAAATAAAAAATTATAAATAAAAAAAATTTAAATAAAAAGTATTGTCTTATTTATGTGTTTGGTGCTAATAACTCAGAGTTTCAGTGGCAGTGAGGTTGGTCTTTTTGGAGACGTTTTTCTTAAGTCATTGTTTAACTTAAGTCATTCCTTTTGGAACCAATTACTGATGCAGGGTGAGGTATATCTGTATTTTTCATAAATTGCAGTGATACAGCATTGCTGTGTTTTTGGTTTCTACAATATATTGTCATTTTGATATTCTTGTATTGTCATTTTACTGTTTTTGTGTTTATACATTATTGTGTGACTTTTTTCTATTGTACTATATCATGAGATCTGAAGAAGTTACGTATGCATGCGAGTAATTTCTCTTGCCAGTGAAGTTTACATACTGTAATGCAGACGCTTGTAATGTTGAAACTGGTGTCTTTGATATGAATTAGTATCAGTGTGCTAAAGAAAAATGACCAGTCAGTGACAATGAAAAGTGGGAACCGATTATCATTCAAAATTTTGCAGCTCAGGAACATACACTGACAATTTGAACATACATTTAAGCATTTTGGTGGCACTGACTAATTCAGTGGTGGAATTATTTCCTTTTGAGACATGAGTTAATTGTTTTGGGCATGTTACAGGCTTCTGCAGCTAAACTTTAGTGTTTGTACTATATGCCTGAACTGTTTTGAGAAATTCTTTTACAGTCTTCTAAATGTTAAGCAATGATAAAGCATTGATTAATGAAATATGCCAAAACAATTGAGAAAAGCTGAAAAACAATGCTTGTACTTTTAATTGAAAATCTTCTTTTAATTTTTTTAAAATTTATGTTTAATGCATGTATCAGTACTGCCAAGTACATGTCAGTGGACCTGGCCAATGAAGTGAATTGTGACAGTGAGGAATTTTCGGTTTATACCGACGCTCACCACTTTTGATGAGGAAACGCAGCGCCTCCACACGGCCACCCTGGGCTGCCACAAAGAGCGGAGTGAGGCCATACATATTGGGGGTGCTGACCTTGGCCCCAGCCTCCACCAGCATCTCACAGATTTGCAGGTTGTTGCGGCAGACTGCTTCATGAAGAGCTGTCCAGCCCTGGATGTAGATTTTGTTCACCCCGCCACCGAACTGCAAAATCAGCTCCACCATTTTCACGTTTTCCCTCTCACATGCTGTCACAGCAAAGAATGACACAGCTTGTGCTCATGTGTGCACCAATGGTGAACATCCTTTCCTCACACTGTACTAATTCCTCAAATATTTATGCGAATTTGACAAACAGTTCAGTATGTGGCGGTCTATCCAAATACAGCCTGCTTATTATGAAGTGGTAAAAAAAAATCAAAGTTTATTGAACAAATGTCAACAATACGGCAAACAGCAGTAGATGCAGGCAATTAAATGAGTTTCCTTGACAACTCACTACAGTGAGTAACAGGAATATGGAAATAAATAAGAAGACAAATAAATAAATAGATGGACGAACAAATAAATGAATATTTTAAATGATCAGAATATGTTAAAATAGTAAAAGTAAAGTAGCAAAAAAAAATAACAAATGAATAAATGTATGAATTGGTGGGTGAATGAATGAATGAATAATTGAATTGAATGTAATGTGCAAATTCTCCATACTAATATCCTGATGGGCTACTGAGCAGCCTTTCAGCCAGCTTACTGAAGCAGAGTACCTTTGAACAGGGGCGTCTCCCGGTCTTTATTAGCAAGGTCAGGCTCAGCTCCGTTTTCCAGCAGGTAACGTGCACAGGACAACTTGTCCCTGGAGACTGCCAAGAACAGTGGGGTCTGCTCCCTCGGGGTGCGCTTGTTGATCATTCCAGTATGAACTAGGGAGAAAGTAGTGTAAAATAAAAGGGCTACCTGAAAATATGCAAGTATGTTCCTCATGTTTTCCATGTTTCACTACAAGTTCTGCCCTACCCATACTAAAGAAAAACATATATTTCACATGCCTAAAGATTTTTTCACAGATATTTAAACATTAGCCACTTTAGATATTTACAAATGCAATGCATACAGTATATGTACATATATTTGTCTTCCATATGGGAAGGCATAGCATATCTACATAGCACATATATTGCACAATTGCAATTAGGAAATGTGCACCATATACAGCGGAAACCACTTATGGTGATCACATCTGTCTGGGTTAAACTGATCAATGATCATTATAACTGATTTTTTCTTCTTTTTTATGTGTCAGGCAGATTACCATATCATTGACATTTGTATATTTATTACATGAATATAAGGTAATAATGGACAGCGTCACTATTTGCTTAATTTTAACTTCAAAATACAGTACCGCTGTTACAAATGCTTTTGAAATTACAGTACTGTACAAATTAAAATACTGAACTGTGTATAATTCTAATATGCTATAATACAGTACTGTACTTCACATAAATATTCAATTCAATTAAATTTTATTTACACAGCATTTTTACAATGTCACATTGTCTCAAAGCACTTATTGTAGTTTCGCTGCTGCATCCCAGTGGTTCATTTTTGGTAGTTTATTGATGATATTTGTCATTGAGAGAAAATGAGTTTCTTTTTCCCGTCATGTTTTCTGTATCTGCAGCATTAGCCCTAGGTAGCTAGCTAGAAGCAGACAAGTTACCACAAGGCAAAGTAGGGTGAGTAAAAAAAGAGTTACTGTAGTTTAAATTTTTTCCATGTTATGTTTAAAAATACCCAAAATGAACACTGTAAGTGGACTACTTGATGATTTGAATTATTTAAACAGTATTTGTACGGGAATGATTCTGTCCCAAGCTTTTTGATCCATATAAGCAGTTGATCACTATAACCGTGATCACTATTAGCGGTTTCCACTGTACAACAGGGTTAGAGAGCATATTGCATCTATTTAATAAGTACTGATTATGAGAACCAACCTCTCAGCAGGACAGCCAAGCAGTCCAGTGATCCATAGTAAGCAGCCTCATGTAGTGCCAGCCAGCCGTCCTTGTTGGGTTGGGTCAGACTCTCCAGATCAGTCTTTACCATTTCCTTCACAGTCTTCACATCATCAGCTGAGATAGCTCTGATCACTGGGTTCTCCTCCCTAAAAGTCAGATTCCTCTTATGTATGGCTACTTTTCTGCTTTGTTATTTATTTGCGCATACTTATCCCCATTGTGTATGTATTGCGTATTTAATGTCCATTTATACCTATATTGCACCGCTGTCTTACATTGTCCTTTACTTTATTGCACTTCTGTTGTCCTGTTCATTGTTGTTTGTATTATTGTACCCCTATGCACCTGTCCCATCCTCTGCAACAGTGGTAAATGAATTTCACTGCGTTCCTCCAAACAGACCTGACTATAAAACTATAAAACTCTTTACTATTATCATGCTTCCTACAGAGGCAATAGCTTGTATAGAACAAGACAATAATACTTTTACTTTACAAGCACTTGTAAAAATACAATAAAAAAAAAAATCTACCATGAAAGTCATTTTCTTCATCAATCCCAGATTGTTAAAACCTAAGCTTCTAGAGCCTTATTATTCAATTCACGGTCCTCGAGATCCGAGCACTGCTGGTTTTCCAGCCTTATTTTACCTGTCAATCAGGTGTGAAGCCTCTGACCAATCAGAATCAGTAATTATTAAACTAACTACCTGGGAGAACTGAAAACAAGGCCTGGATTTGGAATCAAGGTCCAGATTTGAAGAGCCCTGTTCTAGAGGAATGATAGCCTTTAGATTGACCACACGGTTACTTTAATGGCTTTGAGGGATGGTGAGTAATTGAGGTGAGAATTATAGTCACCTCCCAGTTTGCAGCAAGTCAAATAAAAAAGTTTTATGCCCTTGACTGCATTCCTCCTAGTATACTTTTTCTCAATTGCTTTGGCAGATGTCATGAAACATGCTTAACATTCTCGAAACTATAAGAGCACTTCTCAAAACAGTATATGCATATAGCACAACACTAAGGTTTAGCTGCAAAAGCCTGTAACTTACCCAAAACAAATAAGTTTTGTCTCAAAAGCAAATAATTCTATCAATGAATTATAATCAGTGCTACAGAAATGTAAAGTATAATCAGCATTGTTTTAACCACGAGAGTCAAAATGTTTAGATATATCCTCAGTATGTCAGTGTACGTATGCTTCTGAGCTCCACAATTCTGAATCATAGTCAATTCCTAGTTTCTTATTGTAACTGACAAACTGTCAAAAACACCAATTCCAGCATTGCAAGGCTCTATGTTACAGTACATAAAGTTCATTGGCAAGAGAAAGCACTCACATGTACATGTAATTTCTTCAAATGTCCAGGCACACTACAACAGCAAACAAAAAATTCACATGGCACTGTATAACACAAAACTAGCAATACGCGAACAACAAAATGACAATGAAATGTACTGTGGGAACCAAAAACACTGCAATGCTGTATCAGTGCAATTTATGAAATATATTTTAAAATTATTTTGAATGGTTGGTTTACTGTTTTGCATGTGGTGGCTTACACGATGATCACAAACATATATTGTTAGAGTTTAAAATTATTGCAGTGGGAAACTACATAATCTATTTTGAACAGCAAGAACTGAAAATTGAGCCAAACAATGACAATTGTACAAAACCATTTGCATATATTTGCTAAACCATTTGGAAATTTGCGTGAAGCAATGAGAAAAGATGTTCTGCTGCGCATAAGTTACATTATAGTGTGGAAATTACACTTCTTGTTTGGCAAATGTTAATTGTCATTTGAGAAATGCTCCAAAGTAATTGAGAAAAATTATAGCACATATAGAGTTCGCTGTGTTGCCAATTATTGCAAAGATGATTTTAAAGAGTCACAGTTCCAAAGAACTCAACTGATTGGTTGAAACAAAATCTTGGTCTGGATTTTTACTTTCTGGACCTGAACTATCCAGCACTGACAAGAACACAGCTGCCGCTTTCCTGAGGCATGTATTCAAAGCCTTATGTCTTTTTGAGCTATTCCATTCTGGTTGAATCCCAGGCCCAAAGGATGGCTCACACATAGCTGCACTCACTCTTCGGGTTCTGGCATGATGAGGGTGCCATCATATCGCCGCCAGGCCACCATCCGTTGGCCATCTCGGGTGACGTAACTACTTCTAGTTGCTCCTACAAGCCTACAATGTGTCAGATAACACAATTACAATGAGCAGAGAATTTGAATTCAAAATGTGCTGCACAGCCTTAGTAATCACTAAGTAATCATTAGTATTGTGAAAGATGAGAATTCTCTGGCTGTGTTGTTCGTGGGCTGTATCTAGGTAAAGAGGTAAGAATTGTCTGTGGGTTGAACAGATGCCACCTCTGACTGTCTGCAAGGAGTTCACCAAGCACTCCCCCTGTTGTGATAACTTGGAATTAACTGATACAGAAGAGATCAGTTCTTCAGCTGCTGTAGTTACATTGTTAATTATTGATTCCACTATACTAGTACAAAAGTACAACCTGACTAGATAATTAGTACTTAGTGGTGTAGTGGTGTCCTATCCTGTTTTCTGTAGGTAGCTTAACGTTACCCGGGTGGGTTTGCTGTTGGAGGGGTCACTTCTTGGTCAGCAGCTTGAACATGCTGCCTGGCGGATTGGCTTGGTTGCCTTTGCATTGCAGTTTTGCTGCTTGACGCAGCCTGGGCATTGGCTGCATTACTGTCAGCCAGACTGCGTTCAATAGCAAGCTCAATCAGCTCCTCTTCCGAGAGGCCACTGTAAAGACTGTAGTCATCAGATCCCAGCGTTGAACATGCCGGGCCTTGTAATGTTGTACCAGAGGCCATGGTTGCTCCAGGGAATGGAAAACTGATAATCTGAATGCTATTCTTCCACAGATCCTCTTCAATGTGGCAATAGGTCTAAAAAATAAAAATATTTTTTTTTTCCAGAGGCATTCATGTCTGGACTCAAGTTCACATATTAATAGATTTGGTCTTGTCACATGCTCAGGTGAATTTTTACAGTTATGACTCAAACACTCAAGTCCATAACCCTGGTTCCAGCATCATTTTACCAGAATTTAGGTAAGTTTCAGTGCAAGACATCCAGTAAAAAGAAGCACACTGCAGAATGCAAATTTTAGAAAACATTTATAACTAAGGTGACTTGCACAACTTTCAATTTCTATTGACATTTGGAGAGGAAACATAAAGGTAAGTATGTACAGTAGGCTGATGCTAGTGAGCTCAAGCAATGACTGAGCTCAAGGTGAGATGAAACAGTGTTTCTGAATTTCCCAGTGTTTGAGCCTATGAAGAACTGGCATCCTGCCAAGGCTGATCCGGGTTTGATAATAATTATAGATGGAAGGGTGGATAATCACTTCTTTAACTTCTTTTTGTTTTATTTTATTTTTCCATAGTGTAATAGTGTCCTCTTCCCAGTGGACTTTCCAATTCCATGTTTCCCCTCTTCCTAATTATTCAGGACCCAGCAGAAGTTTCTAAATTTATTCGATGTACTTTTCTAGAGACATTTCCATTCCTTGAGTAGTGTGCATAGTTATGCAGAGTCAGCATTTTTTTTCTATGCTACAGCAATTAGATGTTTAATTAAAGCCACTGCTTAGATAGAAAATCACATGAACACTGTAGGCTGTTTGGTGCACTTATTTCTATAAAGGTCTTATTTAGATTAATAAAGTTAGACAGTGTCAATGTGACTCATTGCTGATCAGTAGGATTATGTGTCTGTTAGAGAAAAAAGCCCAAGGTCATGTGCTCTGCTCTTCAACGCACAGAGCAGATGGCTTCCATAAAACACAGCACTTAGTTTGTGTTAACCTTCCCGTGCACATTACTGTGCTAATACTACAATGACAAACCATACATCAGACATTGTTTCTATGAGCAAGCAAAGGCCTGGATATAACTCCAAGCATATTAAGTCCATTCAAATTTACATTTGTTTAAGATATAATTTTCCCTAAAGTGTTTTAATTTTTTTCATATACTTGAGGTTTCACCTGTGAAAGGTGTTACAGGTTCCTTTCTAGAAAATCAACTATGACAATATGACTATGTGCAGAAAGAAACATAAAACCAGCTTATTGCAAATAAAGTAACAACACTCCTTTTCAAAGAGCACATTTCAAGGTAATATTAAACAATGCTCACCTTCTTCCTTGATATTTGCCTTGCTAATTTTCCATTAGCTCTGTTTAATGATTAGCTGTTTCGCATGCTCACAGCTAGAGATCTGTAGCTGCACTGCCAGAGAGCCCCCTCCTAAGTGTCTAGGGGGTATTTTTGGCCGGTTCACATGATCCATGCAGCGTGAAGACGCAACTGTTTTTTTTTTACCTCTCAGGTTGCACACAAGGGAAAGAGAATTTAGTTCTGCAATGGTAAAGTTAACTGGACCCAGCATTAGATGGAAGTATTAGGTGGACCAAATGTCTAACAGTAATACTAACTTCACCCAGAGTCAGGCAGTAATATTAGCTGTACACAGTATCAGGTTGCAGTGCTAACTGTCTGACAGTCTAACCCCGTATCTGACAGTAATATAAACTTGCCCCAGAGACCATGATGCTAGCTGTGTACAGGTCATATGGTAGTGATGAATGTACACAAGGGAACCTGTCTCATGATAAAGTTAACTGTGTCTCACATGGATGCTAACTGTTCCACCATTGTCTTCAATCAACAGGTCAAATACTCAAAGGTGTATTAGGTTATTATTTAGACTTCTATAATATGTAAACAATACCACCAATCCGTCAAATCAGTATATTGTCAAGGGGGGGGTGG
>JAODUD010010149.1:0-11353 GCA_026784285.1 Stomatorhinus walkeri
TGAGGGTCAGGTACACAGGGGGCGATGCTCTCTATGGCCTTATTAACCTCACGAAGGTCCTGTACCATTCGCCATGAGGCACATTTTCTAACTCAGGGTACTCTTTTAGATCCACCACGTATCATTCAACTTCTCCATCTATTCCACCTTATAGGCGTACTGAGGGGGTTGTGTGTACAACCCACCCTAGTTTTGACGAAAGATGGTACCCTGCTGATTCACCTCCCAGCCTCCCGCACATGGGATTCATTGCTGTGTATCCCTTTCTCCTTCCTGACCTAGGTAGACTACATCTTTCCAGTCCTGAGTCTCTGATTTGGCTATAGAAAAATGGGGAATATGCCCTCTGAAGAGCTTATGGGCTTGGGGTGTAAGGATGACACTACACCCTGCAACTTTCTCTTCGTCTGTATACAGTGTTCTACTTACAATTCATTGTGGGCCCAATTTTATGACCTCACGGTTATATCTCTCATCTGGACCCTCTGCCCATTTGAAACGTAACGTAACATGTAATTCATCAGAATTATGCATGTTTGCCGGCTTATTAAGTCGCTGTCTGGTCACGTCCAAAAGTCTCTCACCTATTTGGTGGGGGTCCTTTGCTGATAAGTCTATAATCCAATAGTAGTGGCGTTCCCCCTGACCTTTCACTACCAGGGTGGAGACTAATTCTCCTTTCCCAACTGCTACAATTCCAGACGATAGCGGAATGATGGATATTTCTAACTTAGCCATTATGTCTCATTCTAATAAGTTTACTGGACAAGTGGGGCACATGAATACAGTTCCCTTGGTTGCAACATTGGTTTGGGGATCTCTAATCCAAATGGTTCTGGATATTTTATTTTGGTCTAATTGCCCATTGGCTGATTTGACATAGATACTCTCCCTGGAAGGTGTGACATTAGGAATCACTCTACCAACTCCCCTTCCTCTCCCCCGTCGGCCTCGAAGTCCCCTTCCTCTGCCCCTACTGCCCTGAAAACATATCTATAACCCTCCGTCTTCATTGACATGAAAGGCGGCGGCTTGGGCTAGAGCTATCGTTTTCTTTTTTTTTTGTTGTATAACGTTCTGAGCATGTCTAGCCCAGTTCATAATCTGTTCTATGCCATCAGTTGAACAGTTAACATTATGTTTCCTTACAAAGGAACATTATGGTTCCTTACAGGACCCTCTCCTATACTATAAATACACACAAAGGTCTATTACAGTATTTCTCAATTGCTAAAACACAATTTCTGAAACCTTGCTCCATTTTCTGAAACCATTAAATGCAAAACCTCATCTTCAAGCACTATTTACAAAACCTCTGACTCCTCTTGCAAAATGAAACTTTCGCCTAAAAACAGTTTTACCTGTGTTCAAAATAAAGCACTGCTCTCAAATCAAAAACAGTGATCAAAATGATATACACTAACAAGCAGTCAGTAAAAATACAACAAAAAACACATTGTTCAAAACATATAGTTCTCAGGGAGAAGCAAATTTTTCATTTCAATGTTTTGGGCCATACAATGTGTTCATTGTACAGTAGACAGCATACAATGCACTGTACTACAGTATACAATACTAAAAAGGAGTAAACGTGATCAATTTGCTTCTTCTCGTCTTTGGGCTGGGTCAGGCTAGAGCACTTCGTCAACATCACAAGCAATATTGTCCCTCCTGAGGCAACGGGGGAAGAAGCCTCTTGTGTGCCGTATCCAGCCCTGACATGATTCCTCACCTATATCACCACAAGCTAAATCCATGGCTTGCAGAAGATTTACTCTGGTGTAGGGTTGTCTATTATACACTTTCCATCTCCAAGAGGAGAAAAACTCCTCAACCGGATTCAGGAAAGGCGAGTATGGAGGGAGGTAAGTTCATAAACTGCTCATTGATGTTAAACCATTCCCTTACCGGAGCAGCTCGGTGGAAACTGACATTGTCCCACACTATCACATAAGTGGGAATGAGATTCTCATTTAGCTCTTGACCCTGATGGTTTTGAACCTGCAGCTCAAATAAAATATCTCTTAGACTGGCAATAAATCTTAGAAGGTGCTGGGTGTTATATGGCCGAGTGTGACATGGTGATGTAGAACATCATGGTTGCTAATAGCAGCACAGATGGTGACATCGCCACCTCGTTGACCAGGGACTTCAACAATGGCCCACTGTCCAATGATGTTTCGGCCTCTCTGTCTCTTCTTTGTTAGATTGAAGCCTGCTTCATCGACAAAGATGAAGTAATGGGGTCTGTCCAAGGATTCCAAGTCAAATTTTGTCTGTGTAGAAATACAATATACTGCATTTAGAATTTTGCAAGCCATACAGAGACAGTGCTATACTGTAGAGTACAATTATGCCTACTGTATGCACTTCTGGTTCACATACATTGTACTGAAGAGTAATGTCATTCACATAGTATGTGTTAGTACTGTGGAAAATCTGGATTACAGTAAATGTCTCTGAATGTACACTTACTTGCACATACTGAGCTCGCAGTTCTTTCACTCTTGGTGAGTTGCGCTCAAAGGGTACTTTGTATACTTGTTTCATTCGCATCCTGTTACGATGGAGGACATGGTCAATTGTGGAAATGCTCACACTGTTGATTCCCTGGAAGTGTGTGTTGTCTTGTATCACTCATTCCTGGATTTCTCTGAGTCGTATTACATTATCTTGAAGGACCATGCCCACTATAACGGCCTCTTGCTCTTGAGTGAATAAAGCCATCCTTCCATCTGCATGTGGCAGCCTCGCAATTCTACAAAAAGTAGATGTGCAGTTACAACAAATATTCATGCAGTACTATACATACAGTGATGAACTTTACAAATGTCTATTGAAACAGTTGCATATGGTGTAGTACAGTAAATTTGCAATTACAAAAATAGAGTAGTATACTGTACCTGTTCTCTGCTCTGAATGTCCTTACTATGGTGGACACAGAAAATCGGCTCAAATTGGGTTGCACTCTTAGTCCTGCTTCCCTCATTGTCAGTCCATGGAGAAGAACATGGTCTATGACTGTTGCTCGAATTTCAACAGATATTTCCACTCTTTGTCTTCCTCTTCCTCCTCTTCTTCCTCTTTCTTGCTGCCCTCCTCCTCTTCCTCACCCTTCTCTTCTTCTTTTTCCTCCTCTTCTTCCTCTTTCTTGCTGCCCTCCTTCTCTTCCTCACCCTTCTCTTCTTCTTTTTCCTCTTCCTCGCCCTCTTTCTTGTCATCCTCCTCCTTCTCGTTGCCCACCTCGCATACGCACTCGTCCTCTCACATTGTTTCTTCTATCCATGCTCAGACTTTCTCCTTTCTACCTTCAACAACCTGTTTGCTCTCTGAACTGGCTTATATTGGTTGTGTCACATCATTTGAAACAGGTGACATCAATTTTTAGTGGTTGTGTTCAATCAATGACATGTTTTCTCTAATTGTATTTGAGGGTTGCTACTTGTCTTTACCAGTATGTATGACGTGAGCATTAGAGTGTAGAATGTATTTTGAGAATGAGAATGTGTTTACAGTTTTGCTGAAAAGTCCAAGTAAGATCTGCATATTGTGTTTTACAATGTGAAATGGTTTAAGGTATTGACAACAGACTGCACAATTAGCTAAATGAGGTCAGGCAACTGAGAACGTTCTTCAGCCAATGAGTTTTAATGTTTTAGCAATTGAGAAAAACTGTAATACAATTCTCACAAAGCTTTGGACAACTATAATATATTAACTGTGACTTTTGATTTTATATATCTGTCATGTTTTCTATATATTCTTATTATAGTGGGTATATGGAGTAATTTGTCTGTAACTGTAAAACTGTAAAATTGATGCTGCCTTTCCATACTGATTGGTTTGAGGAGCAGTGACAGACATTCCAGACTGATGGGCCATTGACAGTATGCAAAGGTATGGTGACTCCAAAGTCTCATCAAAGTTGTAACACTTTAGTAATCAAACCTCATACGATTTTTTTTATGTCTAATTCACCTTTGTGTAGCCAACCCCTATGTCTATAAGCTTCAGAGCTCAAAAGTCTTGGCTAGAAATGTTTATAATGTGATGTTTTACAATTTGTCAGCACCACTGAAAATAGGTTTTTGAAAAGTTGATTATTAAAGTTGTTTTTAACAAAAAAGTAGAATAATCACATTATATATGATCTCAGATTATTGGTGCTGAGTTCGTGCTGACTAAAAGCATTTGTAGCACTTTGGGATAAATGTTATTTAGAAAGGTGAAATATTTTACAGTCTTTCAGAATTGCTGAAATATTAAAAATCATTTTGGGAACAAAACTGCCAATTGCCAAGTCATTTATTGAGTCACTTGTTTGGCGAAACTTTAAACCGTGCTCACATAGTTAGACACAACTTGTAGATCTGAATCAGCCTTTTTTGCAAAACTCAAAACACATTCTCATTCATCAAAACTATTTTGCGGTATGGGGAACTTTGATGCAAAATAGAAAGCACAGGTTGCAGAAGTTAAGCGCAGCCAGCACACAGTAGTCATTTAAACACGAGTGTGACTCAAAACTGTTCACACATGTTTCTAAACATCTGAAGAAACCAAAGAGTGACTAGAACATAGAATACATGCCATAGGTGAACAGGAGTTCAGTTTCAACGTCAAAGTACAAATGGGCCACACAGGATTCTTTCTGCATCGCCCAACAAGAGATAGCATCGCTAGACCCAGCCCTGAGACGTGGTGATGAGGCAGAGTGAATATTCTTCCGTGACTCTGGCTTGGCAGTTGCACATCATTTTACTGTAATTTGCATTTATTTGCATTTTTGCTTCGTCCATTACAGTAAATTTCTGGAGTATTGAATACGGAAAACGTTACATATTAGTTATCAGTCATAACTGTACAGTATACACGTTTGGTTGATGACCATACAATTTTTTTTTTTACTATATTCTTGTAGTTTCTAATTTACATGCCAACAGTTTTGACTGGTAGTGTTTTCAGTTTTTACTGTAGTGTGCACTGACTGTTAAGTAGTGTTTATTTAACCAACTGGCTTGATAGATGATCTGAAAACAGTGTTCCCTTTTGAGCAAAGATAATATAGTTTTGAGAAGATTGTTTATTTTGCAAGACGAGTGTAAGGTTTTGTGAGTTTAGCTTGAATTTTAGGGTTTGTGCTTAATAGTTTGATTTTAGGATCATTTGATTTGAGGAGATTTTAGGAAATGTGTGTTAGCAAATCAGAAAAACTGTAAAATGTCAAGGCATGTCAGACTACTTTGAAAGTGGGTGAGAGACCTCAGACTGCAGAGGGTTACAGTAAATACTTATTGTGTTATATTTCTTTTATGTTCCTCTTTTTGTGTCTGGTACTATGAAAAAAAATCCCAATCTATCTAACTAGTGCTGCTTCATTATTCCATCTTCTGTGCAATGTACAGTACTGTCAGCAAAACAGCATGATACTAACACCACCATGCTTGACCGTTCTTAGGTTAAGATAAAAACCTTGCCCTAAACGCCGGAAAAAATATCTCTTTTTCATTTTGACCAAGTAGAGAAGTTAATGACACATTGACACGTTATTGTGATTTATTCTCCACAATCAACCTTATTACTTTGTTTAGACATGTAATTAGTCTGTTGCACACATCTTAGGTCACTCTCCTTTCCCAAAATAAGTCTTGGACGAGCTGCTGTTTTGTACCTGCCTCCTTGCGAATGAAGCCTTTATCTTGTGTCAAACAAGCTTGATGGGCTTCAAATCTCTTTAATTTTCATATACCACACTGTCCCTCATTGCGTGACAATATCAGTCTTACTACTTTGTTTAGGCCTGTAATTATTGTATTGCACACATCTTGGGTTCGCCTCATCTCCAAAGGGGGAAGTAAAATAAAATTCTAATTTCATCAATAAACTGACTAAAAACACATTTTGCTAGTTTTAGGCCATCTTCGCCTCACAACAGAAATTTCTTAAATTTCACAGGCCATTTATTGCAGTGTAGTCAGTTTATTAATGAAATTGTAATTTTGTCTAAATAAGAAAATTTTACTCGCTTAGATTTTCATTTTTTTCAGTGGAGCTGCAAAACCTGATTTCACATTAGTCACTTCAGCTTTCATAATCACTGCTCTCTCTGGTGGATGGATAAATCATAGCAAGTACTTTACACACAGAGAGTGAAGGGGTGGTATGGTAAAGACTGACGTTTCCATTTTAGTGGTGACAAATACCTCAATAGTACGACGACTGTTTGAGCGTTGCAAAAGTGAGGGAGGCGAGAGTTTTCTAACTAATTTGGTAGTTCACCCCATTATAAAGGAGACCTATCAAAAGCTGCTGGAGGCTGATGAACAAACATGATTTAAAAGGCGGCACTGTGCGGTTCTCAAATGTTCGTCCTCTCACCCTGTATCCCGACAGAACTTGCACTGTAAATGGCATTTCAAAGTTTTCAGGGCATCCTCTGTCCGAGGCCTTACTGATAGATGGTACTGAAGAAGGACCTCTAGTAGAGAGGTTGTTAGTAATACCTGAAGTCACAGAAGCCAAGACAGCTCATTGTCAGCCAATTAAAGTCACAAGTATACAGTATACAGTACCCCGCATTGAGGATGCTTTAGCATGTCTCACTGGTAGCCAGTGCTTCAGCAATTTGGACCTCCGAAGCGGCTTTAATCAGATACTCATGAACAACGCAGACAAAGAAAAAAATGCGTTTATCAGCCCTGTGGGGTTTTATCAATTTGAGAGGATGCTGCAGGGGATCATGGGAGCTCCTGCTACATTTCAACAAATTACAGAGAAAACACTAGGAGACATGAATCTCCTGGAAGTGCTAGTATATCTAGATGATTTAATCTTTTTTGGCCGAACCCTAAAAGAGCATGAAGAGCGGTTAATAAAAGTGCTTGACAGGCTGAAGGATGAAGGGCTCAGGCCGTCTGTGGATAAATGCCAGTTCTGTCGTACCTCAGTGAACTAGGTGGGACACATTGTTTCAAAAGACGGTGTTGCCACAGACCCAGCTGAAGTGGAAGCAGTGCGGTCATGGCCGCGGCCTGAGAGCATCACTGCTTTGTGCTCTTTTTTCGGTTTTTATGGTTTTTACTGGCGGTTTGTCAAGGATTATTCCTGCATTTGTTACCCCTTGAATAAGCTCCTTTAGGGCTGCACTAATGGTGTTTCTCCCAAGCACTGCTGTCCACCCCGTAATGGTTCTAACTCCTCTAAGAGATTAGAGAAAGGTGATTTGCCTAAGCAAGCCTTTTACCCAACAGAGCCCTTTGGTTCCAGGTGGGATGACAAGTGCGAGGCAGCATTTGAAATGCTGAAGAAAAGTCTGACTGAAGCCCCAGTATTGACTTTTGCTGATCCTTATTTGCCCTATGTCTTGTATGTCGATGCATGGCAAGAAGGTTTGGGAGGCGTGCTGAATCAAGAGCAGGGGACGAGGTTGAGGCCTGTTGCATTTGTTAGCCGAAGTCTCACACCTCCAGAAAATAACTACCCCACCCACCCATCCATCCATCCATCCATCCATCCATTTTCTATACCCACTTATCCTACTGCGTCATGGGGGGCCCGGAGCCTATCCTGGAAGCAACAGGCATGAGGCAGTGAACAACCCTGGACGGGGGGCCAGCCCATCACAGGGCACACCCACACACCATTCACACACACAACTACCCCACCCACAAATTGGAATTTTTGGCACTGAAGTGGGCAGTGGTTGATAAACTGCATGGCTACCTGTATGGTGCAAAGTTTGAAGTACATACGGACAACAATCCATACACGTATGTTCTGACATCAGCCAAGATGGATGCCGCTAGTCATCACTGGCTGGCAGCTCTGTCAATCAGTGAATTCACGCTCAAGTATCATCCAGGTAAGCAGAACATAGATGCAGATGCTTTGTCCCGTCACTCCCATCCCAGCCGAAACACAGCTGAAGATAACTGGAGAGAGGTTTCACCCAGCAGTATCCAGGCTATTTGTCAATCAACTCATGTAACATGTCCAGCTTTTCCCCACTCAAATAGGCACATTGATCTTTATGGTGCTTGTAATAAGGCTGTGCCTCAAGCATACTGCAGAGTACTAAAGGTGAACACCCAAGAGCTGTCAGCATTGAGCCAGAGAGAGATATCGCAGTCTCAGTGAGATGATCCATGTATTGGGGAAGTGTGGAAAGCTGTGAGGGAGAACAACATCAATAAGGCTGGAAGGCATAGACATAAGGATGTGCCATTACTACTCAAAGTGGGAGAAGTTTAAGATAAGTGGTGATGTCTTGTACCGGGTTAGTAAACTTTCCAACAAGCCACAGAGCCAACAGATAATGCTTCCTCAGAAGTTTAGAGGATTAGTGCTGCGGTCGATGCATAATCTCTCAGGTCATTTGGGGTTCGACAAAACCTATGGTTTGGTCCAGGCAAGAATCTATTGGCCGTGAATGAAGGTTGAAGTGGAGAAGTATTGCAGAGCATGTTCACATTGCATTCGGAGGAAAACACTACCGCAGAGGTCTGCAGAATTATCTCACTTGACCAGCAGTGGCCCCATGGAACTTATATGTATGGATTTCTTGTCTGTTGAGCCTGACTCCAAGAATATCTCCAATATTCTGGTCTTTAAAGATCATTATTCACGATATACACAGGCCAGACAGCCACTACTGTTGCTAAGGTGTTTTTGGAGAAATACTGTATCCATTATGGCCTACCTAAAAGAGTACATTCTGACCAGGGTAGAGAGTCACCTCATTCATGAATTGCTCAGTATGTTGGGAGTGAGGAAATCGAGAACCACCCCTTATAATCCCCAGGGGGATCCACAGCCTGATTGGTTCAATAGGACACTGCTTAACATGCTGGTAACCTTGGATCCTAAGGAGAAGAGTAGATGGAGTCAGCACATCAGTCACTTAGTCCATGCATATAGCTGCACTCTGAATGAAGCAACCGGCTATTCCCCATATTATTTAATGTTCGGACATGAGGCCAGGATACCTATTGACTTGTGTTTTGGAGTCTCCAGTGATTATTCCTCTCACAAGTCATATTTAAGGTATATGAGAAACATGAAGCACCTTCAGACTGCATATCAGTTAACAGAGTAAGGCCGGGAGAAAGAATGATGATAATTGATGGCAGTATAACCAGAGGGTTCGCTACTTCTCACTGAGTGCTGGAGATTGAGTTTTGATGCGGACCCTTGGGCTGCAAGGGAAGCACAAGTTGGCTGACCGATGCGCATCGACCGCCTACATAGTGGAGAGCCAACTGCCAGGTCTTCTGCCAGTGCCTTGCAACCTCGCAGACCAAACTCCGGGAACCGGCGACAAACTGTTGATGAGGTAACACTGACATGACAGCTGTCTGACCACTTGCGCAATAGCTGAGGTGAGGTCAACTTGTGATTGCTCAATGAAATGCGTTAAAGTGCATGATCCTAGCATGATGTTGATGCATGTGGATGACCAGACCAAGGCGTGTCTGCCACCAAACTCAAGCTTTCTTCTTTTGTACAATCTTTACAACTGCCCTGTGACTGCAGTTGACTTAGTAATCTGTTAGCAGCATGAAATCTGGTTAGTAGTCTGGCAGCATGAAAATCCTTCTTCACTCATCACTGACACACAAACACGATCCTCTAATGTCAGATTTTAACTCTTCTTTATGTTCAATGCAAAAATGTATGAAACCCAAAAAGCCCAAGCATTTTTATACCTGCCCAGTTAGCTAGATGTCTGGCTGTGACTGGCTGAGGAAAGTAGCTTCCGATTGTCCAATTAGCACATGTTATTTCTGGTCAATCGCAAACCAGTTTTGGTGCAGGATCCATAAAAGTCATAGTAGCTATTTTCCAGTAACAACAAAATTGTTAAGAAAAGAAAAGTTGGAAACAAGTGATCTTAAAAAGTTTATTCTAATAGCTAAGTATTTTAAAACCTTATAAGGTGGTACACAGACTAATCTACTGGGTGAATGAAGAAATTAAAATCCATTATCTATACCTGCTTATCCTACCAGGTCGCGTGCGGTCCGGAGCCTATCTGGAAGCAATGGGCACGAGGCAGGGAACAATCCTGAACAGGGGGCCAGCCCATCGCAGGGCACACCCACACACCATTTACACACATAGGCACACCTACAGACAATTTAGCAACTCCAATCAGCTTCAGCCTCAGCATGTCTTTGGACTGTGGGGGGAAACCGGAGTACCCGGAGAAAACCCCACGACGACACAGGGAGAACATGCAAACTCCACACACATGGAACCCAGGCAGAGACTCGAACCCAGGTCCCAGAGGGAACAGTGCTAACTACTGCACCACCATGCTGTCACCAAGAAATTAAAAGTCAAAACATTGACAAAGTACAAAATTCACAAGTGGTTCCAGACTTTTGTATACCACTGTACCTGCAGGTTCTGGAATTTGGCAGGTGTAGGACTTGGTCAGTACTTAGAGGAAAACTAGTGTAACCCTGGTTTCTGGATGCGTGGGTAGAGTGTACCAGTCTCTCCCTCGGGCTGTGGGTAGTAAGTGGGCTACAGTTCTTTCACGATCGTTTATTTAATCGCCAACACAGCCAACAACTTTTTCCAACTTCTCCCCCTTTTTTTTCTAGCCGCTCTCCACCATTCCCCTCCAAAACCCATCCCCCTGTGTACCAGGGCAGACAGGAACTAATAATTTGGGTAACCCAGGGAACATATTGAACCTAAGTGTAACACATGTAAATATAACCGAAATAATAATGTGCTGTAACTGATTATAAATAAAATAAATTAATATTAAATCTGATCATACAACATAACTGTCACGCTACCGTTCAGCAGCGTGCCTGGATGCGGGCGGCGTCGGGCAGGAAAGACGCTCGGAGGCAGGAATATCCAAAATTGTGGGGTTTATTACTGAACAAGCAGGGTTTACGCCACGAGACATCACAATGACAGACCTAGGGAGACGAACTCAGACGCGGACTAAATACGAAAGACGGGGCAGACTCGGCAGGACACGGAGGATTACAATCAGCTCAAATAGACGACAGGTGGTTTCCATCAGGGGCTGAACACGAGGAGCGAGGGGGGTGTGGCACACACGGGACTCTCACGGACGGAGCATGACAATAACATAATAATGCAAATAAATATATATATATATATATATATATATCAACCTCACTGAAATTACTGCGAAACATAATACAGTTTTTCTCAAATGCTAAAACACATTTGACAAACGTTTCCTCCATGTTCCCCAATGTCTAAACACAACACCCTTTTCTAAAGCTAACTAAACACAACCACACCTTCTCACTTCAAAACTCAAACTTTCACACCAAAAGAGCAGCTCGAAGCTTTCAAAAATGTA
>JAODUD010010151.1:0-11279 GCA_026784285.1 Stomatorhinus walkeri
CAGGCCTAGAACTCTCGGAATGCCTGCAATGGTATGGCAGCCCTGGTGCACCTCCTGGACCTCCTGGCGTGTTGCTGGGAGTCGGATCTAATCCCCGGCATGGAGCAGAAGGGCGTCGGTAACAGCGCGGACGCACCTCCACACCAAGGTCTTGCTGAGGCCGTAACCTTCTCCCACGACCTCCATGAAGCTCCCAGTAGCAAACAACCGGAGCGCTGCAAGTAGTTGGACATCGGGACTTAATGTGCAGCTACGACGCGTTGGTCTGGCAAGCGCAGGTCTGTGCAGGTCCAGAAGCTCCATAATCTGTTGCCTTGGAAGGCAAAACTTTTTAAAAATAGCCACCTCAGGCAAAATATCAAAAGGGCTGAAATTTTGCCTAATGAAAAAATTCACACGAACGACATGGCTCCGCAACCGGCACCGTCTTAAATTTAGCACAACAACGCGTTGTATCGCTGCCATAGTTGGTTGCTTTCTGAGCGTCACCATGATTATACATTTATACGATCTTAGCCGATTAGAGCCAAATTGTTTGCCACCTCTTCCATATTAAAAGTCATTGCCAATTTTTATGCATTAATCACGTTTGAAATAGGCTAATTAAAAGTCACTGAATTAGTTCTGATATCAAAATAAAATTCTTAAATAGGTCTAGACTATATATGTAGTTTTTTTAATCTAATACCTGGAAATGAATTTCAGCTGTTTGTCACCCTTCAGACAGATAATCATTGCGATATGAGCTGCAGAGCTAAGGGGTAAATAATTTCAGGTTCCCAGTAAGCAGAGAGAGGCATCACACACTGGATTTCAGGTTCCCGGTAAGCAGAGAGAGGCATCACACGCTTAACTTCAGGTTCCTGGTTAGCAGAGAGAGGCATCACACACTGGACTTCCGGTTCCCAGTAAGTAGAGAGAGGCATCACACGCTGGACTTCAGGTTCCCGGTAAGTAGAGAGAGGCATCACACGCTCGACTTCAGGTTCCCGGTAAGTAGAGAGAGGCATCACACGCTGGACTTCCGGTTCCCGGTAAACAGAGAAAGGCATCACACGCTGGACTTCAGGTTCCCGATAAGCAGAGAGAGGCATCACACGCTGGACTTCAGGTTCCCGGTAAGTAGAGAGAGGCATCACACGCTGGACTTCCGGTTCCCGGTAAACAGAGAGAGGCATCACGCGCTGGACTTCAGGTTCCCGGTAAGCAGAGAGAGGCATCACACGCTGGACTTCAGGTTCCCGATAAGCAGAGAGAGGCATCACGCGCTGGACTTCAGGTTCCCGGTAAGTAGAGAGAGGCATCACACGCTGGACTTCCGGTTCCCGGTAAACAGAGAGAGGCATCACACACTGGAGTTCAGGTTCCCGGTAAGCAGAGAGAGGCATCACACGCTGGACTTCCGGTTCCCGGTAAGCAGAGAGAGGCATCACACGCTGGAGTTCAGGTTCCCGGTAAGCAGAGAGAGGCATCACACGCTGGACTTCAGGTTCCCGGTAAGCAGAGAGAGGCATCACACGCTGGACTTCCGGTTCCCGGTAAGCAGAGAGAGGCATCACATGCTGGACTTCAGGTTCCCGGTAAGCAGAGAGAGGCATCACACGCTGGATTTTAACTTACATCACACTAAGTCTTAACTGCAGCTCTTCAGATCCCACCACCTATATGTTCTGTCTTTTTGTGGCCCTGATACATATTCAGACTTGATATAACCAGTCATATTTTCGCATGGTTAAGTACAGAATCACAACAGTATTGCTATACAGTCATCATCATGTAATTTAAGAAACTTAATAATAATTACTTAATTAAATCTCCAGATTTCCATAATTCCGCAATTTCATAAAACAAATTTTCATCAGTATTAGGAATGCAACTCGACGGAGATGTATGAATGACAAACCAGAGAGATGCAAAATATTTCTTACTGGTTCAGACAGCACATCTGACAGGGCGATGACAGAGACATGATGACTAAGTAAAAAGGTGGACATTTTCGTAGACTCCTAAGAGTAACAAGCAAATGATTAATAACTGGTGGAACCTGTGACAAGCAGGAGATGAGCAGATAGATAATATCATGACAAAGCAAATTATTTCTCACTCAGAAGAGAATGACAGGCAAAGACAGAGTAACTGCAGGGACAATCAGTGTTTCTGATTTGGCCTACATGAGAAAAGGGCAATTTTCTATTGAGCACCAGGATAAGATCAGTTAGCTTTAGTGCTGAAGTAATGCCTGGTTCCCAGTTATACTAGACGATTAATGATGTCCTGCTACTTGCTGATGACATTTTACTGAGTTTTCGCATTATCCTAGAGGGGTCTTACTAATCCAGAGAACTAAACAGAAAACCAATGGGTGATAATAGACATAATATTCGTGTCACTGCAGGAATCCACATGGCATACTGTAGTGGTTTAGCAGAATTGGTGTTTTAAAATTCTCCATTTTACATTTGTAGTTATAACAGTATTTTTCATTTCTATGTCTTGTGTCCATTTCTCAATATGTCAATGGGTGGATTAATTAGTATACCACTGAGAAATGCCATAGGCCTACAGAATGGATGGCTGACCCTGCACTCAGACTCCAAACTTCGCTCTCACCTCTATAAGTGCATGCGTTTTATAAAGCAGAGCATCATGGGATTTATGATGACAGACATTCCAGTGTTCCGTTTCTTGTGCACTTGTCAAATAAAGCTTCATTTCAGCCTGTGTTTTATGCCTCTTCTAATAATTTTGTGTGACTGTAAATGCGCTCAGGAATTTACATTAGCTGCGGAGAGAGGCAGAGAAGGTGAAAGCTGTCGCTTCTGTAATATTCTCAGCATCTGACCTTTTCACAACATGAAATGTTTGAAAAAGGTCAGCTATGCACAGAGCAAAGTTTGCATATTAATTGCATTTTGAAAGAAGGCGTCCCATTCTTTCGCAGCTCATAATTACCCAAGCGTGAAGTTTAATTAATAATTTGTAATGCTTTATAATGTTGAAATAGTTTTATGAGGGTATAACATTTGGGTCCCACATGGGACACACACATCTTTAGGTTATGCCAGGTGTGGGCAGTCTTACCCAGAAAAGGCCTCTGTGACTGATTGAAAAGTCCTCACACCTGGGTCTGAACAGCTGACCTTCGGGTTATCCCAAAAACCTGCATACACACCAACCCTTTATGGATAACATTTGCCACCCCTGGGTTATACTCTCTCCTCTGCACGATTCCTTCCTTGGGTCGCCCTCTTTTCTACACTTGAATTTGAGCCAACTGAAGGCTTTCCCTTTTTTAAAAATCATCCTAAATAATAAATGATTATGAAGTTCATTTGTTCAAACTTAAATAAGAAGACTTAAGCCTAAAGTAACAATATAAATTTTTATAACTGAATATATATTTATGCTACTGAACGTTTCAACTGCATGTTTTTATTGCTTTATTTAAAAATTGCTTTTATTTTGTCACAGTTTATAAATGACCAAATGCACACATGTGAAGTGAGAAATCGATGATTTTGGAAATGATGTGTGAGGGAGATGTGTGAGGGCTCTACAGATTAGGCTTAGTGTTTGAGGAAGTGGAGGATTGTGGATCTGAAGTCATTTCCAGGGCTGTGTTTGTGCTGTGTATAATGCAGGGGCCTTTCTGTGAAACATCTTTCACTGAGGCGTAAATAATTGAGCAAGATGTTAAACGTTACTAGAGCAACCTCTTCACTGTGGTAAATGGGCTTGTGACCAAAAAAGAGACTTTTCTTCACAGTGGAAAGAAAATATCGCCGGCATTTTGACACTCTGTTATGCAACTACATATCTTCAGTATTTATATAGAATAATGATCCCTGTAGAGATATTGTCTTTTTGCCTATGTCTTCCTCTCCATGACAGGTAAGAGTAAGCTTGGGGGACTACACCACAAGGTCAGCCATCACATAACTCCTCTGGAACTGGGAGTTAAGGGCTTTGCTTAAGGGCCTTGAAACTTCATCTCAATGCCAAACGTTGGATTTGAACTGGATGGTGTCTTTATGTGCCGGAGCCACACGGCATTCAGATATCTCACGTCACCGTTTTCATATTTAGTTTGTCTCATTATTCCAAAACAGCACCAAAGTAAGCAGACGTTTGAAGGGTTTCACATTCAAGCTTGTTATAGCAGAATTCCCTCTCAGACGGCACCCTTCTTGGCGGGAACGTTGTTAGCATTTTATTCAATTTTCTATTGAAATTAAACCTGCCCCATAGCTCATGTTAAGGACAGAGGACAAATGGGAGCGGCGTCTATAAGCAGAGTGGGTTGGGGGGCATTATGGGGTGCTCTAATACTCTAAATTCTTAAATGCAATTTAGCACAGTATGCTATTGCTTCACACCTCTGGGACTAGGATTTGAGTCTCTGCCATGGCTCCACGTGTGTGGAATTGGCATGTTCTCCCCATATCATCGTGGGGTTTCCTTTGGGTACTCTAGTATCTCCCCGCAATCCAAAAATGTGCTGAGGTTAATTGGAGTTAGCAGATTGTCTGTAAGTGTGAATAGTCTGTGAGTGTGAATAGTCTTTCAGTATGAATAGTCTGTGAGTGTGAATGATCTGTGAGTGTGAATAGTCTGTGAGTATGAATAATCTGTGAGCGTGAATAGTCTTTGAGTGTGAATAGTCTGTGAGTGTGAATAGTCTTTGAGTATTCATGAATAGTCTGTGAGTGTGAATAGTCTTTGAGTATGAATAGTCTGTGAGTGTGAATAGTCTTTGAGTATGAATAGTCTGTGAGTATGCCCTGCAATGGGTTGGTGCCCCATCCTGGGTAATTTCATGCCGTGTGCCAATTACCTCTGGGATAGGCTCCGGACCCCCCATAACCCTGAAAGTTATAAATAGTTACAGAAATGGATAGATTTTCTATTTCAGTTTTATAATTTATTTATTTGATCTTTATTTCATATGTTTATACTTTAGTTAGCCATATTTTCAGTTTCGGCAACTTCTACTGTTTATTTCGGATTTATTCCACAAATATATACAGTACAGTAGGCTACTAGTCACAAAACTGAAAGGAAATGATTGTTGCACACATATTTAATCCCAATAATTGCATGAGAATAATTGTTACATTATGCTAAATAGGCATAACATGTTAAGACAGGCATATAAATCCACTACACATCATCATTCTTCAATTTCAAACATGTTGAATTAAATGATCATCTGATTAAAAACATCTCATATGTCTTTTTTTATGAAAGACAAGCTTCTGTTTTATGGTTAATATGCTGATTACGATCTGTTAGAATCCATGCTGATGGCACCTTGCTTTGAATGTTGCTGCAGCTAGGAATTATGGGATGGCATTTCTGTAAGGATGGTCCCTATGTTAAAGGGGGTAAGAAAGGAAGCACTGAAACACCTTTCCTTGGCATTTTAGAGAATTCCAACAGCTCTTGTTATGGCTGCCTGTCAGGACTAGCACTTGTTCATCCCCGCCCTGCATGTCTGTTCTCTACTTGGCCACTAGGTGCTGCTGCAGGTCCTATTCACTCCTTTGTCTTTGTGCTAGGTCCTACTATATTTCCCAGGTTCCCTTGACCACTGCTTGGCTCAGTGGGTTAATCATGTGGCTCAGAGTATCAGCCCTCTAGTCAGGGGTTAAAGTATGGCCAAGTACCAACCTTATCTATCATTTTGTATTCATTTGATGTTTCTTTGTTCCTCTGTCATCGGTTTGCCCATCTTGTGTTTTGTTCCGGTTTGTTTTGTACTTTTTTGTTCCGTGTTAATTTTCTTTGCATTGTAGTACTACTGTGTGGTTTGTTTCCTAGTATTATTGTCTGATAACATATAAATCCACACATTTAAATCAATCTTTCACGTGTTTTTAATTAGCCCCACTTGTTGCTTGTTGTCCTGTACTTCCATTAATTGGTTATTTGTGTTTTGTTTTCACCTGTCCTGCATCATGTCCTGTTAGCCTTGTGTGTTTTGAAGTTCCTGCTCCTGCTCTGTTTAATTTCTCGGTCGGCTCTCTGTGTTACCTGCTTCCCAGTCTTTCCTTTTTCCTTAGTTGTGTTTAATTTGTTTGTTTATAATTAATTCAGTATTTTCCCCTGCTTTCTGACCCTTTGTGGTCCCTTTGTTTCATACTTTTACCCCGTTTGTTCAGATTCTTTAATAAACCCCTTTTCGTCTTGGGGCCGCTAGTGGATAGTCACATTTTTTTTCCCTCCTGCACTATAACAGCTGCTGCTTAAACACTTCTGGGTAATTTCACTCAGTTAGAAACTTTCCTATGCGAAAAAAAACTATTAGACCACAGCTTAAGTTCCTAAAGTGTGTCAGTGATATCCATCAAACGTTAATGCACCATTATCAAGTCATGTCACATTCCAATGGATTTTTGGCTAGCAGGAGAGCTTAATGCTTATGCAGATACCCTTCAACCTTGAGATTATAGGTTTAAATCCTTCACAGACAGCCACTGAAATTCTGCATATGAAGAGTGTTCCATGTCAGGAATTATACAAATTAATAGTGTTGATGCTAATAGATAGTCTCTTCCAAACCCCTCATATGAGCAATGATGTTGCCAGATGAGATCGATATATCTTCCTTTGTGTACATGTATTTGAGCTTTATGGTTATTTTCAAGATCAGTGACTTCTGACAGACTATCAGTTACGGGTGGTAACAGTGGGTAGATTCTTTCAAATGTTCTGTCCCTTTGCTCATATTTGCAGCATGTTCACCTGTAAAATATCCTGATATACATTTAAATGTTTTTTTCCTTGTTCTTCATCTGGATACAGTTACACATCTTTCACATAACTGGCATAATGCCTTTTCTTAAACCGCTTTTCCTAATATTAGGTTAATAATATGTTTATTTTATTCACCCCTATTTCTTTGTTCTATTGTGTGTTTGTGTGTGTTTGTGCACACATATATATATTACATTGTGGGGTCCCCACAATGGCATAAACACCTATTCTTTTGGTCCCTGCAAGGGGAAACTTAATTTTATAATAATGGGAAAACTAAAAATGCCAAAAGACAGATACCTAATCTTTCTCTCTCTCTCTCTCTCTCTCTCTCTCTCTCTCTCTCTCTATCTATCTATCTTTACATGATTTGGTTCCCCATTCTGGCTACAGTGATTATTTTTCTTCATTATTTCCAAACCAAAAGGAAAATGGACACAGGAATGCCTTAATAAAACTCTCCACTTCACTTTGGTGCTCCTTGCAATTTTAGCTCACGTGTTCCAGAGCTGCAGACGGTGTGGACACGCCCTTCTGACCTAGCACCACCAAACCTCACTGCATTCTGGTCAAGTTCTTTAAAGCCACCATTGAACGCATCACCGCATCTTCCATCACTGCCTGCCTTGGGTTTATTGGTTTGGAGTCACATCTCCCAGCTCCGGGACAATTTACAATATCTGCAGAGAAGCCATCACCAGCCATGGTCAGGCTCTAACAAGACCCTGCTTTACTCCAGACCAGATGAGCAAAAGGACATCGCCTGGTCCAAATACTCTACAGATGCCACAGATCCACCAAAACCAGAGGCAAGAGACATGAGAGAACCCTGTTAAATTTGGGCCTGAGTATGGGATGTTATACAGGAGAAAGTTTTACAGAGTTTTACAAAGTCTTAAAAATTCAGAAGGGCTGTGCAGGAGTTGGAACGTGCATGTTGATATATTGCAAGAAGGAAGCTGCAGATGTAATGAACTGGCATTAGGAGAGATAGAGCTGGAGAGAAGCCGAGCTACATTACATCTTTAGTGGTGTGAGGAGTGGAATGGGAATCTGTGCTCCATAATGCGGACGGGCGAGCTCATTTACGTTGAATGTGAGCATATTACAGCAAGAGCAGAGAATGCCGGGAAGGCGGTGACCTTTTACCTCATTTCATTTGCTTTGCGGTTTGCTCCTCAGCAAACCCCAATAAGCTGTTTTTGCCCAATATGCTTATTAAAGTTTCTGGACCTGCAGTAATTTTTCAGGGGCAGAAAGTGTTAATCCTGCTTCCCATCTTTCAATTTTTACTGCTCATATTAATGAAGACATTGCATCATTCTTACTAATAACTTGGATACCAGTCTTTGGGCAACTTGTTAGAAACTCGAAGCACAGTGTCAGTGTCCTATCATTTGTGATAAGGTCCTTAGCCACTGTGAAAACACAATATGGGTTTGGTGACTTTCTCTGCCATCCTGTATGCTGGGCCTCTGTGGGGCACTGTCTCCCTGCTCAGAAGAAGATCCATCTTCATTATCTTTATAGAAAGAAAAAAAATTGTATTGCCTTAGCAACCCACTGAATAGATTTTTGTATTGAGTGAATCACTATGTGATACTTAGATACTAATACAATGGAATATGGGGAAAAAAGCATTTGAAATTAAAATATTAAGAAATAATTGCTGACCTTCATATGTCATATTGAAATAACTGAAGAACATTTTCATTGCTAGAGCCCTCATTAACAAAAACACAGAACACCTTCTAGATGTCTTCTAAGTGTTTAGAGTAGCACTCATTAAAAACATTTTAGTTTGTTTGGATATGATGTAACCAAATACATACTTCCTGCATGTGAGTGTAGGATTGAGTCGAGGTGACACTGTCACATGACCACATGACACGGACCATTCCGAGTAGAGGATTTTATTCAGAGACAGGGATGTTACCAACACCTAAGGGAAACACCCACAGACCTGCATCTCAGCCTGGGGGAGGGGGGTCTCCCCAGGTGAGGCACTAGATTGGTTTCAGCAGAGGATTACAGAGCTGTTTAGGGATGTTAAGGCCAGTGGTCAGTGGTGTGTTTCTTTGTTAGGTTATTCTTGGGGACAAAATCAGAGACCCATGTCAGGGTGCCTGATGCCGCTGTGCAGCTAGGGGGCAGCAGTGTAACTCTGGCCTTCCTGTTCAGACTCAGTTTCCTGTTAGGGTCACTGTAGTGTGAGGTAGTGGCAGGCGTTGGTTAATTCTGGGGCTCCACTTAAAAGTGACCCCCCCCCTCCAGATTTCTCAAAAACTAAAGAAGTAGATTGTAAATCAGGAGAGTCAGAAGATTGTAGCTAGCTAGCTGGTTAGCAGAACATGCTGCTTCAGCATCACCTAACGTGTTAATTTAATATTCAGTGTAGTGACTGTTTGTGGCCAGCAGGGGGTTCAGCTGCTATTAGGCTTTTATATGCTATAGAAATGAATTCAGGAGGAAAATGCAGTAATTCCTCTGAGTAACGCCACATCTGACGAGTAATGAATGGCTTCTCACAGGGCAGATTTTTAAATGAAGTTCGTGTCCTTGATTAACTCCTGTGAATTTTCACTGCTTATCCTGAGGGAACAACATCAATAGTCCATTACAATGGTATAGCTACACAATGCCAGACTAAGTTAAAATACCATATTTTAATAACGAGACACTGTGTACATTGTGATATCAGTTCAGTTACATTCTTCTGGCTTTTATTGTACCTGGAGTGAGATAGCACTCCACTTCCTGTCCAGAAAGGGGACAGGATATGGAATACAGGTAATGGGCTCTCTAAGATATGGGGCTTTGCTTCTGATGGGGGTGTCATTAAATCCTCATTAGTGTAAGCCCCCCCCCCCCCCGGTACTCCAGAAGCCCAGTGCTCCAAGTGTACCGAAGAGAGAGTCAGTAACTTCTGGATCTGGCTGGTGGCAGAGCTGGCTCCTATGGCTGTATGGACAGTGCGTTCTCTGACCCCATAAAAGGCTTATAAAAGCCATTATATTGCCTTGACCACCTGCTTGGCAGTAAACATAATGGAGACAGATAGAGATTTAGGAGTCCTGATTGGCCCACCTCTTGCTCTCTATCTAGACCTGTCTATCTGCCTCTGGTCAGGCCAGTCAGGATTTATGAAAATCCCATGCACTGACCAATCATGCTTCATTTTAATGGCTTCCATAGGTGCCCCAACTGACCATCAACAACAGATGTAGTTTCTGATGAGGTCTTTGTGGTGACACTCCTTCCGGGACTAACCCAGTCCTCGGCGTGGAGAAGAGCATTCTTTGACAGAATGCAGATTTGCGAAGAACCAAATTCTCGGATTTTGTCCCGTCAGGCTCAGTCCCAGTGACATAAGCTGCTTTCTGCCAAGGTATTTCTCTCAAAATGTTTTGAAACTGAAAGTGGAGATTGTGATAAGGGCTGAGGTATTACGCTCAACAAAAACTAGCTCAGAAAAAATTCAGAAAAAGTGTCAGAGTTTATGAAAAGAAAAACATTTTACAGTCAATCTAAATATTAGTCTTCATAACTAAATGCTTGTGTAAAAGTGGTGCTGTCCACTAGACCATGTTATGGAAGATATACATTCAGAACAAATTAGTAGTGCAGGAAAGTGCAACAATAAAAACAGTGCAATAAACTCAATAAAGTCAATTATAACCATCACATTTCTTAAGCACCAAACTAAAACAGCATTGGAGATAAATGTCAGCTGACTGCATCTTTAAGATTGTGCTCGTAAATACATATGATAACTCATAAACTAAAGTAAAGAGCGGCTTATTGAGAAGCCCCCTGTCTGCAGGTGAATCCCCCCTTTGTGCGCATGTCATGCATAAGTCTGCCCCCTGATCAAGCATGTCTCCTGCCTTGTGCTCTGCCCCCCACCCCTGTCCTCTACTGTCCCCTGCCCTGTGCCCTGGCCCCTGCTTCGTCCCCTGCCTTATGCCCTGTGCCCTGTCCCCTGCCTTATGCTCTGTCCCCTTCCCTGTCCCCTGCTTTGTCCCCTGCCTTATGCCCTGTCCCCTGCCTTATGCTCTGTCCCCTTCCCTGTCCCCTGCTTTGTCCCTGCCTTATGCCCTGTCACCTGCTCCCTTCCCTGTCACCTCCCTTGTCCCCAGCTTTGTCCCCTGTCCCCTCCCTTGTCCCCTGTCGTGTGCCCTGCCATATGCCCTGTCCCCTTCTTTGTGCCCTGATCTGTACCCGTTGTCCGGTCCCCTGTACCCTGCCCTATACTCTGTGCCCTGTTCTGTACCCGTTGTCCGGTCCCCTGTACCCTGCCCTATACTCTGTGCCCTGTTCTGTACCCGTTTTCAGGTCCCCTGTACCCTGCCCTATACTCTGTGCCCTGTTCTGTACCCGTTGTCAGGTCCCCTGTACCCTGCCCTATACTCTGTGCCCTGTTGTGTACCCGTTGTCCGGTCCCCTGTACCCTGCCCTATACTCTGTGCCCTGTTCTGTACCCGTTGTCCAGTCCGCTGTCCCCTGCCCTATGCTCTGTGCCC
>JAODUD010010152.1:0-11273 GCA_026784285.1 Stomatorhinus walkeri
CCCAGTCCATCATAAGCAATTATGGCACCATTATCCCATTTATAAGCACCTTGTATTGAATGTAATAACGATCATTTAATTTCACTTTTTTTCTTTAACTGTTGAACTAAAGCCATTTTCTTATTTTTTGGGAGTTTGGGTGGACACCTTCCTTTAAAGGGCAATGAGATTTCAAAATGACTTAACTGTTTTGTGCTTATTAGTTATTAGTAAGCTTAATAATGTTATTAGTAAGAAACTGGCTGAAATGAACATCACCTTGAAAGACACATAATTGCCGTCATAAACCCTTTCATTAAAATTAGCCTCTAAAGTCTTCAAAACATTCCCAGTAGACAATGTGACTACTTCCCTAGTTGCAACTCTATATGCACAAAACCCTTTTTTCCTCAGTTATTTAAATGAAGATTATACAACCCAATTATTTTCCAACCAAGCACCGTCCTCTGTGCAAAGGGTTTATTGTGATCCCCAATGACAACCTCCAAAGATGCCAATGCAAAAGGACAGCCATGACCAATACGCAAACCTACATCACAATCTTCTAAATCATTTGCAAGATGCTGGAGCTGTGGTATATAAGATTTGTCCAATTTCAAGTATAACCCTGATGTAATTCAACTGTTTGCAAACCCTTAATGTTAATACATGTAATAGGGAAGTACAGCATCTTTTATTTCCAATAAATCACATATAGACCAATTTCTGATCCATAGACTTTGAAGGATTACCCATAAATTTCCCCGGTTCAGCAACGGACACTTGAGCTGTAGTCAGCGAGCTTGCAATAGCTTGGGTGAAGGAAAAGGCTTCCTGGGATGTAAAACCCTCTTCAGCCATCTCTAATAAATGTAACTCGGATAGAGAACCTTCTGGAGTTATGTTACCTTCTACCCCCAATCTTCCGGCAGCTTGAGAGTACTGACTTATTTTCACCACCCTCAAACTCATTATACACTTGCTCTCTAGCTGCAGCCACTTTAACTTCTATGTTTGCATGCAACTGCTGCAGTATCAGATTTTCTCAACATTACCTTCCTTTGCACATGCTTTATCTTTATTTCTCTCGTCACCTTTGCTTCCTCTAAGTTCCATTTACTCTTCATTTGATTAAGCTTTGCATCTTGATCTAGGATTTCCAGCATGGCTCTGGCTTGCTCTAATTTAGCAGCAAGTTCAGCTTCAGCCTCAACTTTTCTCATGAGAACCAATGTTAATTTTGGCAGCAAATTTTTCTTTAGTTTTTCGACTAAAATGTAATAAATTTCAGTCATAATTTAATCATCTAAATTATTTGTTTTAGTTGAATAAATATCATAAGATTTGTCAACTAAAACTACAGTTGATTTAGTCAACTAAAATTAAAAGTGTAATGTTTAAAACTTCCCTTCGATTTCTGAAAGACGTTATGTTCACCAAGATGAAATGAAACCATGTTAAGGAATGGTACAGGTCTGACTGTGCAGTACACAAAGACACAGTTTCACTCTTATTTGAAACACAAACATATCTTTATTTACCCAGAAATTGAGTATTGTAAAATCAGTAGGGCCAATAATGCAAAAATAAAATTGTCATGCCCGCTCGTCCGCTCCTCCCGTGTGCCAAGAGCATGAAACGGGAGTACAGCAGTAAAGTGGAGTCCCAGTTTAACTGCACACGTGACGCACGTCAGATGTGGAGGGGGATTCAGACGCTGACGGACTATAAACCACAAGCTTACACACTCGTTTCCGCCAGCCCATCACTCCCAAACAAACTGAATGCATTCTATGCACGCTTTGAGCTTGCTAACTCTCACCCTCCAGAGCGGGCTCCGGCAGATCTGCATGACGTCACTCCCACCGTGTCTGTTGCGGATGTGAAGAACAGCTTTAACAGAGTGAACATCCGCAAAGCTGCCGGCCCAGATGGAATTTCGGCTCCTGTATTGAAGGTGTGCAGTGAGCAGCTGTCTGTCATCTTTACAGACATTTTAGACACGTCCTTGCAGTGCTCAACTGTCCCCATCTGCTTCAAAAACACCACCATTGTCCCAGTTCCAAAGAACAAAGCCAGCTGCCTTAATGACTTCCGGCCTGTTGCACTAACCTCCATTACAATGAAGTGCTTTGAAAGGCTGGTAATGGGGCATATCTTGAGCTCCATTCCGACCAGTCTGGACTCCCTTCAATTTGCATATCGTCACAATACATCTACTGATGACGCCATTTCACACACCATCCACACCACCGTGACTCATCTGGACAATAAGAACTGCTATGCCAGATTGGTGTTTGGGGATTTCAGCTCTGCATTCAACACCGTTGTCCCCTTCAAGCTGATCCAGAAGCTGCGGGTGCTGGGACTCAGTGCTACTCTGTGCAACTGGGTTCTGGACTTCCTCACCAACAGACCACAGCATGTGAGGATCGGCAAAAACTCCTCCACCACAATGATCCTCAACACTGGCACGCCACAAGGAAGCGTTCTGAGCCCAATGCTGTACTCCCTGTTTACACACGACTGTGTATCCAGGCACAGCTCCAACACAATCATCAAGTTTGCTGATGATACCACTGTTGAGAGTCTGATCAGCAACGACGACGAGACGGCTTACAGAGAGGAGGTGAGACTCTTGGCAGAGTGGTGTCAGGAGAACAACCTCTCTGTCAACGTCAACAAAACCAAGGAGATGGTTGTGGATTTTAGGAGGCAGGATGCAGCTCATCCCCCTATCTACAACGGAGGAGGTGCTGTGGAAAGGGTCAGCAGCTTCAGGCTCCTTGGGGTCACCCTCAGTGCCAACCTCAAGTCCTCAGAACATAAAACAGCGGTCACCAAAAAAGCCCACCAACGACTTCATTTCCTCAGACGCCTAAAGAACGCTGGGGTGTCCACCTCTGTCCTCACCAGCTTTTACAGGTGCGCTCTGGAGTCCATCCTCACAGGGAGTGTTGCATCTTGGTATGGCAGCTGCACTGCTCAGGACAAGAAAGCTCTGCAGAGGGTGGTGAAAACAGCTCAGAGGATCACAGGCACCCCACTCCCTGCAATAACGGACATTTATAGCACGTGCTGTCTCAGGAAAACTAAGAGCATCCTCAAAGACCCAAGCCACCCTGCACTGGCACTTTTTACTTTCCTGCCATCAGGAAAGAGACTCAGGACAATTTACACATGCACAACTCGATTCAGGAACAGTTTTTACCCCAGTGCCATCAGGCTATTCAACACACAGTAACTGTGGTTCCCTTACTATGCAACTTACTTCACACTATGCACTGACACTTTACATTATGCACATTCACACTATGCAACTTAGCCTATTTATTATATATTGCTGCTACACCACTTTGTCTTCCATGTCTTCTGTGTATCTTGTCCTATGTTCTGTCTGCGACGGAGGGTCTTCAAGTAAGAATTTTATTGTGCTCTGTATGCTGTACTTTGTACATATAACAATAAACATCAACTTCAACTTCAAGTCGGGGTCAGGGGTTGCCAGAATGGGTGAGCTAGTCAGGGCTTCCTGTAGAGCTCAAAAAGCTGCCTGGCAATCCTCCGACCAGACAAAATCATGGTCCTTTTGCAGCAGCTTGTACAAGGGGGCTGCAATGCAATGCCTATCCTATGCCCCAGGAAGGTCAGTTCCCTGCTCAGGAGCTTGCACTTGTCAGGGTGTAGCTTCAGCCCTGCTACCCTGATTCTCTCCAGCACTTGCCGCAAGGCTGTGACTGCTGAGGAGAAAGAGTTCCCATGCACCAGTATGTCATCCATGAAAACGAGACATGCATGACACGGGGCCCCTTCCAACACCCGTTTCATCAAACACTCAAAGGTGGCCGGTGCATTACATAGGCCAAAGCAAAGAACCCTGAACTGCCACAACCCTTTGCCAGTGAAGAATGCAGTCTTAAGTCTAGCTTCAGGGGACAGAGGAACCTGCCAGTAACTGCTCTACAGGTCCAGGGACGAAAACCAAGAAGAGCCAGCTACCAGGTCAAGGCATTCATCCACACGTGGAAGGGGGTAGGAGTCTTTTTTAGTTACCTCGTTAAGCTCCCTGTAATCAACACAGAAGTGCCACTCTCCCCACTTCTTAGGGACCATGACCACTGGAGATCCCCAGGGGCTCTCAGAAGGCTCTATTATGCCAGCATGTAACATTTTCACTAGAGCCTGCTCTGCAGCTTCCTGTCGGCCCAGTGGGAGATGACGTGGACGCTGCCGTATGGGTGCAGCATCCCCCGTGTCAATACTGTGTTGCAACAGGGAAGTCTGCCCCAACTCGTTGTCATCCAATGCAATGCAGTCCTTAAATTCCAGCAACAACTGCCACAGTTGTTCCCGCTGCTGCTCATCCAGATCGCTGGCACTCCTATGCTGGATCTCCCGCAGAGCCGCCATTTTCCTGTCCTCTCTATCCAACAACGCATCTGGTCTGACTTGACCCACCAGTACCCGGCTTGAAACGCACTCTTTGGTAGCAGGAGCCTCAGTAGCAGGTATGGGCCCCTTTATATGGCTATGCCAGGTCACTTCAGAGTTCCCTGCCTCCTCACCACAGGTAGATTGTGTGGGGCATGCCAGGGGGTCATGCTGAAGTGTACTACGGGGGCTGGTTTGGCATGGTTCCGTACATGCCCTTGGCCTGCCTGGCTGGGGTCCCCCTGCCACTTTAACGGCTCGCTGGCCCCCTGGTGGCCTCATCTTTACCACATGGCCTCTGCTAAAACTCAATGTGGCATTCACCAGGTCCAACAGACAGCCCTGATCCCTCAAAAAGTCTAGACCCAGAATGCATGCGTCCTGCACATTAGCTACCCAAACCAGACCACTCTTGCCCCCAACTGCTAACCTCAGCAGTCCACGCCCCCTCATCGGCACTAGCTCACCAGTTACTGTGCGGAGTTGGACCGCTGTGCCCTCTAGCTGCATCCCTTCTGGTACCACCTCAGGCCGGACCACCGTGACTGTAGACCCTGTGTCTACCAGGGCCATGCACGGAACCCCTTCGACAGACTGGGACGTGGCAGAAGTCTGACACTAAGGTCTGCCCCACCACAACCGCTCCATGCTCACCTACCCAGTTGGTACACGTGGGCAGTATAGCCTGCATGGGTGATGAGCGGGGCACAGGTGTGAGGGCCTGCAGCATCCCGCCTACTGCGACCCCGCACCGTTTCCCGCCGGTTTAGCTCATGCTGGGCAAGATCTGACCGAGTGGCCCGGCTGCCCACATCCCCAGCAGAGATGGACCGGTGCCTGCTGGTGCCTGGCTAGAGGCAAGGTTAAACCCCGTATCATGTCTGTGATCTCCTCCATCCAAGCAGGCTTCTCCACCACCCCTCCGCAATCCCCAGCTGCCCTAACTGCAGGTGGCGAATCAGCACACTACACTGCTGCCCTCACTGCCATCTCCCTCTCCAATGCTAACTCCAGGGCATCAGACAGGGTCTGTGGGCGAGTGAGCTGTGTGTGCACACGAAGATGTGCTGGAGAAAGAGCCCTGACGAACTGGTCGCGGGCTAGCTCACTCTGCACATCTGGCGGCATGTGTGCGTAAGCTTGGCTGGCTAAGCTTTCGACGTCATTAGCCAGGAATCGCAGAGATTCCCCAGCGAGTCTCCAATGGTTAAGCAGCTCAGACCGAAGGAGCTCCGAGCGGTAGCACTGCCCGAAAACGTCGCCTCAGCGTGCCGACCAACGCGTCATAATTAGCCCTCTCACTCTGGTCCAGCAACAGCAAGCAGGACAGCGCATCGTCGCTTAAACAAAAGGCGAGCTGGAGAGCTTTCTGTTCCAGTGTCCAGCCGCTCGCCTGGACTAACAGTTCAAACTGTGCATGGAAAGCTTCCCAATCCGATTTACCAGAACACTTTGGCGTTTTCACCCCCGCTACCTTATGCACTCCATGGGCGCAGCCATCATTATTTACGTCTGGTGAAGATGGTGGCGAGCTTCAGGGCCAGGGACAGTGCATAAACACGGCTCCCTCTTCACCACTGCGGAAGGGTACGCCGTGGCAGCGTACCCATGGTCGTCCTCCTCGATCTTTATATGGACTGCAGGATCCATCTCCTTACTGCAGCAAAGCCCAGCTTGTTCGCAATGGCAGTTTTACTTCTGACACCATTGTAAATGGACTGCATTTATATAGCGCTTTTTTCCAAAGCGCTTTACAATTATGCCTCTCATTCACCCATTCACACACACACACACACACACACACACACACACACACACACCGGTAGCAGAGGCTGCAATGCAAGGTGCCAACCTGCACACCGGGAGCAATTGGGGGTTCAGTGTCTTGCTCAAGGACACTTTGATGGGGTCACTAGGAACCAGGGCTTGAACCTGCAACCCTACAGTTGCCAAACGATAGCGTTACCACCTGTGCCACCATCTCCCCCACTGTAAAGATCCCGTTATGGAAATAAGTAGGCAAGTGACCGAAAACTAACTTTATTTAGCTGTTGTGGGCCACAGCCACACCGTACGCACTTTTCTTTTATATTTCCCAAGAACAGACCTAGCACTACTCCCTCTCTCATTCTCGATAGTACTTCTTTTTCTCGCCAGCATCTCAGCTTACCCGCTTCCTCTGGCTCCTCCCACATACTCTGCCCTGGATGGGCACATGCCCACAGAAATATCCCTTCCAGTAACCTCTGTAACACATCCCTAAACAATCTACAGTATCATACATGGTTTGGGTTGCCGTTAAACTTTAATAGAATAAAAATACATTGCATGATATTTTTAATTATGATTTAATGATAAAACATAGCAGGATGAATGTAATCTAGCCCGTAGACGGCCAGCGAGGGTTCCATCCGCAGTAGACAAGTATTTTAAAAGAAGAAAGCACTTAAACTTATTATATTTAGCCAAAATGTTTAAAGATGAAGAAAAACTTTAGTGTTATTTTAAAAGAAAGAAATGCCAGAGCAGGCGGAATTTAAACAAGTACTAACATGTCCACACAAAACAGTCAGAAGAGCAAATGCTTAGCTTAAACAAACACAAGTCCAGAGCGAAACCAATTAACACACAGCACGTCTTTTTACAAGAAACAAAGCACTTAAATATTTTAAGACAAGTTTTTTAAAAAGCCATTATAAGTTTAACAGTTTATTTCAATGTAAATATAAAAGAATTTCACCTAACGTGAGGATCCAGCAATAGCCGTTCTGGGGTGCGTTTCCCGAAACCATCGTTGCTACATAATTTCCGTTGTTCTAACTATGTGTGGCGACACTGGTATAATCCTGCCGACTACACCAGAATGTGGCGACACTGACTCTCTTAGCTGGTTGAGCTCCAAGTTCCCAGTGGTTAAATATCACTCATCCTTTTCGCCGCCCCAAAAAGGAAGTAAACATACCCGACTACGCCACCCTGGGAATTTCACCCAAGGACATAACTGAGCTTTCTCGAACCCCAGAAAGGCACCCAGGTTCACTATACGCGTAGGCAAGAGACGCGGTGTCCGTTAAAATAATTTTATTGCATCAAACCCAAACAACCACAGCAAAACACCAACCCTTGCTCCCAATGACAACTGGGAACCTGGTACAAGGAGGAATGGGCGGTCGGTGTAGGAGCTCCACAAAACAATTACAAACCACACCAATGAAACACACAGCTCCCACACAGCAGATACACACAGACATTCCCCAATAACAGACGAACCCACTTAACACAAAAGAAATAAAAAGGAAGAACTCCCACAGGGCAAGCAGGTCCTCCAACAGGGTAGGAAGGTCCCCCAACAGAGCAGGAATGGTCCTATAACAGAGCAGGAATGGTCCTATAACAGTGCAGGAATGGTCCTATAACAGAGCAGGAATGGTCCTATAACAGAGCAGGAATGGTCCTATAACAGAGCAGGAATGGTCCTATAACAGAGCAGGAATGGTCCTATAACAGAGCAGCAGTGGTCCTACACAGTCCCCATCATATCCTTGCAGCTGGTAACTCATCCAGACACCATAGAGAGTACCTAATAGAAAGTCAAGTACAGTTTACAGGCGACAGCTAAACAAGGAGGGGGGAAACCGGATGGCTTAATCCGGCATACATACCGGTTGGGCAACGCTCTCAATCCTGCACAAACGGGGAAACGGACACACCACACTGCTGTCATGCTGAAGCTGCCCTGTGATAAAGTTGAACTACCGCGCCACACTGCCGTCACACACCAAACACCAATAATGGCAACGAGTAGCCGTCTTATTCCAGATCAATTACCTTACTCACACAACTTCACCAGAAGTCAGGGAGGAATAGGGCAACCTGGAAACAAGCTGCGACAACCCGGATAAACCAGGGAGTGCCCCCCCACTGGGTACCAACACCTTATATCATAGGCGCCCAGGTAGATAATTGATCGACCACGCCCCCCTCACGCGATCATCGCAGCTCCAGCTGCTAAATATGTAAGTACGATGCAGGTGCTTCCCGAAACCATAGTTACAACTACAGAGGTAACAATTCTGCGGACTTACTCTAATTATTCTACAATAATGCAGTTTTAAAGTAGGCCGGCAGGGCCAAGTGACCTCGCCACAGGGCCGTGGTTAGTTGGAGACAAGGGGGCAGTGATAAGTAAGATGGAGTAAGATGGAGTTTTGCTTTTTCTAGGGAAGGCCGCTACGCACATAGGTGATAAAAACCAAGGAGAAAGAACATAAAGTAATTAGAGCAAAAGTCAAATTGGTTGCTGTCATGCCAATGGACAAGACTTAGAGAGTGGGAAGGAACACTTGCTAAACTAGGCCAAAATTAGGATAGGTGGCTGCCACGTAGCAGGAACAATGGCAAGAGGGGGGAGAAGCCCAAATGGGCTATAAGAAAGCTGAGCAGAGAAGGTACTTTAGAGCCACTTGATGTCCATGCTGGATGTATGTCAGAGAGTCGCACCCTGATTATATAATCAGATTGCTAAATAAACATATGGCACTTGGAAACTCCTCCAACGTCTCCGCTGTGGATCTCTACTTATCAACAGACCCGGCGGAGTTCGACCCACAACAATTTACACATACAAGGGATAATGATTTATTATTATTATTATTATTATTATTATTATTATTATTATTATTATTATTATTATTTTGCGGTTTTATTATTTTCTTTTTATTTTGTTAATGTTTTTTATTATTATTTCTCTTTTTTCCCTATATATGGTGAAGTGTACCATATGGCACAATGACCACTGGATACACAACATCCTTTACCAAACAATACACACTAACTGCATATGCTACTACAGTGGTGGGCAATCTTATTTAGAAAGGCCCGCTGTGTTTGCAGGTTTTTTTTTGGGGGGGAAAACCGTTCAATCAGTTGCTCAAACGCAGGTGTGCGAGCTCTTCAGTCGATCAGTCCTCTACGCACTACTCTAAGCACGGAGTTGCAGCGAAAAGCTACATGCCTAACGACCCTTTCTGGATAAAATTAGCCACCTCTATGCTAGTCAATACTTCGCAGCCATTATCCCGCAACGGAGCGAAGCTGACATGCATCCTCCCAGCTTGAACAATGTGGGTGAAATGACGTACTAGTATGGCGTCACCTTACAGTCAAAACTCACGTGCATAAATATGCCATTCGCGAGTGCAAAGTCAAAACTCACACGCGTAAATGTGCCACTCGCGAGCACAGGACGAAGAGCTGCGTGCTTGTTCATCATAATATCCTTCGGCCACTCTCTGCGCTTGAGGTGAAATTTCTGTGCTCGTGTTCTGCCGGGGAGAGGTTTTGACAGTTTGGGGGCAGAGTCATGCCATTTCTGACAGTGAACGTTACTGGCAGATGAAGTATTGTTTATCTATGTTATATGTATAATTTCACGATTCTCATTGCCCCTTGCCTGTTTCCCCATCAATATAAAACAGATACAGGTACAGAATGCAGCGACACATGTCATTGGGATGCTTGCAGGCATTAGCTTCGGCATCTCCATATGGTAAAGTAACGTTAACGTGTTACGAGTTTCCATAGACCATACATAATTTCTACACCTCGTCATGCAACCACTTACGATGAGTATTACTAACGTAGTTGTAGCATTTTGTATTTTGATGCTTTCAGTAGCTATTTCAACGTTGTGGGTTAATTAAACTATTCTGTTCTATAGTACTTAAATCTGCAATGTAATGCCCCTTTGGGAATTGATTTACAAAAAATATCTAAATATATCTAAACCCTATCTGGGAAGGGAAGGGCGATTGCCTGAATTGTGCCAAACACTGGGGGATAACACTGCTCTTAGGGCCTGGGTAAGATCCTTAGTAGGGTTATCCCTAAAGGAGTACTCTCGTTTTATACCGGAGAAGTCTACTATCAACCACATCCTGGCACTGGTTCTCATTGAGTGTAAGTGCAAATATCAGCAGAGGACCTTGTCGATTTTCGTAAGTTGTTTGACTCAGTTTATCGAGTTGCCCTGTGGGACATCCCCTGCTAGACTTTATGTCCGGCCATTATCTGGCAATGCAATTTAGGCCGCTGTGCAGAAGTAGAGGTAGGGTCTCACAAAAGGGGGGGGAAACAGGGAGGGGTAGTGTTTATTAACAGTCCTCCTTTGTTAAAATTTGCTAAACTGGGCCTGGGCCTTTTGAAAAAGGGTACTCGATAAAGTTTTTCCGTCCAAGTCGCTTTTTTTTCCTTTGGTAAATTTTGCAGTAGCCCTCAAGATGGACCCTTCACTTGCCCACTTCTCTGCTACTGCCTCTGTACCTGTGATTGGAAGGATGCCAGTTTGAATCCCATCTTCAGCAGAATAGTCACATGTCCTTTGGGCCCTTGAGCAAGGCCCTTAACACCCGGAACTGTACCAGGGGCGTCGGCACAATGGCTGACCCTGTGCACTTTTTAAAATTACCAGCTACTTAATTTGTGTTACTCTTCTGCGATTTGATGTTCATACCTCTAATTGAAAAATGCTGCAAAAATATTAACAGTGAGTATTGCTTGCGTCAATGGTAGCTGTAAGCAGAAAGGGAGACTCTTTCTTTTTGCAAATGACATTTATGTACCCACACCCAAAAGCTGAACAACCAGCAGAACCAGTTAACACACCTACACATAATGCAAATGCTGGGATGTTTAATGTCTGCAGTTTTGTTCCTGTAAAGGGCACATCAGAGTTACTTCATGCAGAGAGAAAGAGGAGCTTCACACATTAAAGCCCCTTGAGACCGTGTTGTTCTGACAGAGGTGTGGAGGAGAAACAGCAGCATCACACATTCAGGTGAGCTGAATTTTCACTTTCAGTTACT
>JAODUD010010153.1:0-11260 GCA_026784285.1 Stomatorhinus walkeri
TCGATTTAGTATCGATACCAAGGTATTAGATCCTAGTATCGTACCGAAGTCAAAATTGTGGTATCGAGCCATCCCTAGCCTGTATGTTAGCATTGACCAGAGAGGCCACTCCGGCAGATTGTACCACCCTAGCATCCCTTTTCCCACCCATTGATAACAGGACTAAGGCAGGGCCGTTCACTCCTCGGGCAGGTAAAGCGGAGTATCTCTGCTTTACGTTTGCGGGAACAGGTCCCCTGATAGGGAAGATTCCCAGGGAGTGGTGTAGTGAGACCATAGACATCAGTACCAGCGACATTTACATAGGGCATTGGGCCCGTTCCGGACTGTATTGGTTCTGTGGCTGTGGAAAATAACACGTTAGAATGCCTTTCATTGGCCGCGGGGTTTGCGCCATGGTAAGGCTTATGGCGCCGTTAGTGCTAATTGGAGAACGTCCGGATACAATGTGAATCGCGACAACCAGGCAGGCAGGGAGACGATGGGGGACGTGATGCGCCAAACTTTGACCCCACATTGGATTCCCCCACCTACATCGACGCTATAGAGATCCCTAGAGGAGTGCCAGACGAATTCAAATTGGTAGCCGCAGGGTTTGAGAACATCCCTGTGGTGGCGGCTCTCTTCCCCATCGCTCCCAACAAAAATGTGTTCCGCATTAACTATGTGCATTACAATATTTTGCGCCTGTCTAACCATACTAGGGATGCAGTGACAGGCCTGGCAGATCAATTGGGCCCTACTTCCCTAATGGCAATGCAAACCCGGCTTGCACTGGACAATTGCAGTTGTCACTGAATGTTTGTGGACTGTAGGAGGAAACAGGGTGAACAAGCAAATATTACACATGGAGCCAGAGGTACGGATTAAGCCCACAGTCCGGGGGTGTGAACCTTTGGTTTGTTAGATTCAACTTGGCACACAAACTTTTATCTTCAATACTTCTTTTCTAAAGCAACATATTTCCTAGCAGCCAAATGACTCTGTGGATAGCACTGTAGCTTTTTGCCTACATGGTTGTGAGTTTGTATCGCACTTCACCATGTCTGTGCAGTTTGCATGTTCTTGTTTACTCCGATAGTGCAAAACAAGTTGCTCACAGTTTCCTTCCTGAACCAGGTGATTCCATCCTTGTGTCCTATTTTTCCTGAGATGAGCTCAACATGACCCTGCAGTGGATGGGTGGTTGTGAACTTGTAGGTGACCCTGTCACACCGATAAGCGTCCAGAGTACAGACAAACTCGCAGGGAGCCAGGAATCGGGGCACACAGGGTTTAATCACACAAAAGGCAAGGAAATACAGACTGACAATGCAATGACCGGACTAGGGAAACCAATGGAACCGCAGACTAAATACAGAGGACTAAACTACACCTTTTAGTCATCTTCATGTAGCCAAGACTTTGCTGATCAGATATCTGGGATCAAAACAAACTTCCACCATTGCTTACTATGTACTTTTATAATGTTTCTGTAAGTGTTCCAAAGTGCATTTTGCAATGTTTATACTTTGACACCAAATTACAAACTTCACATAAATCTGACATATTTACAAAGTACACTAAGATTAAGATGAGTTTAATGCCAAAACAAATATATAAGAAATAATTTATTTGCCATGAATTAGGTTTATGATATTGAATGAAATTTGTGACCATGCCTGAGTCAGTGAAAGTGTGTTCCCTACACCTAGACCCGACCGAATACCCGACCGGGCTTACCTTCTTGAAACACGGAGTCTGCATGGGTTAAGTGCTTCTCCACCGATTTTTTTGGTTTTCCCGGTTTTGTGCAGCCTTTCCTCTCAGCTGATTCCAAGCTAGCTGCTCCAATCAGTGGAGTCTATTTTAGTTTGTCTGATCTTATATTCTGGTGCAAGATCTTCATGGTTTGTCCTGAGTTTGAGCCTTTTTTTCTGTCTGTCTTCCTTGCTTCCATGACCCGGCTTCCATCCACAGATTCTGAGACCTGCCTGCCCCCCCCAATCTCCGACATACATCACTCAATTTTTGCTTGCCCACCGACCACCAAGTACCTGTCTGAGCCCCCTGATCACCGACGACACATCGCCTGACCCTCGCCAGTTTTTTGACTATGAGTTATGTCTTTACATCAACTCCCGAGAGTAACACAGTCTAAAATAAAGCCTCTTCTGGTTCCTAAATCCATGCAAGTGTCCTCCTTACTCTGTATCTCTGACACTCATTTCTGTAGAAGAAGAAACCATCACAAATAAGCTTAAAAACATTTCAAAAACTAAAGGTAGTGGTGGTTTAGAACTACCAAATTTCACTACTTCTTAGCCAACAGATTGCAGTATATATCAAATTTCATGAAATCAAGCTTACCTATGGTAGACAGTCCACGGCTGGACTAAGAACAAGCAATCTGCAGTGGAGATGTAAAAATCGTCCATAGGATTCACCTTTCAGATGAAAGACCCTTCCAACTACCATACTGTTGAGTCCCACCTGTGTATTACCAGAAACTGAGGCAAGTACTGAACGACATAGAGGAGCATGAGATAATCCGCAAATCATTGAGTGAGTACGCTTCCCCATTGGTTATGGTGTGGAAGAAGAATGGCGATTTGAGGGTTTGTACTGATTTCCGTTGGCTGAACGCCAGAACTGTGAAGGATGCACACCCATTGCCACACCAGTCGGATTGTCTCGCAGCACTTGCTAATGTTGTTTTTAGTACCATGGATTTAACATCGGGGTTCTATAATGTCCCTCTCCATGAGTCTGACAAGAAGTATACAACCTTTACTAAACCTCTGGGGCTATACGAGCACAGTCGTCTCCCGCAGGGGCTATGTAATAGTCCAGCATCCTTTATGAGGATGATGCTCAGCATTTTTGGTGATCTAAATTTTACTAGCCTACTTTGTTATCTTTGTTATCTCCTTGGCTTTGCACCGTCTGAAGCAGAAGGCTTGGTGAGGTTGGAGACTGTTTTCTGCAGACTCTGTGCAAACAGTTAGAAATTGTCACAGAAGAAATGTCACTTCATGAAGAGGTCTGTCATGTGGTTGATGACTCAGGAGTTTCTGTTGACAAGGAAAAAATTGATGTAATTACATCATTTAGGAAAATTGACCTGATGGAGAGTGACGGGGTATCTATGCAGGAGGTTGAGGTTTCGGCCTTATTGGAAGCTGTCACAGAATGGGGTTCAGTATCGTGTCTGAGGGCTGTGAGTATGGCAGATCACATGTCTGAGGTCAACATACTTTACCTGCTTTTTCACTGGATGAGCTGCAGGCTCGCTAAAGGCAAGATGCATCTATTGCAGCAGTAATCCCATATGTGCTGAGAAATCGTATACCAACTAGATGTGAGCATTGTCGAGAGCTCCCTGCAGCCCTGAGATTGGGTAAGCACTGGGATAAGCACAGAATGCACAATGGAGTCCTCTATAAAATTTCCAAGGATCCCACCACCAAATGCAACAGATTCCATTATGTCTTGCCCAACCCATTGTTAACTGAAGCACTTAGAGGTGTGCATGATCTTGCTGGCCATCAGGGTCAGCTGTGCACACTCAGTTTAGTGCGTCAGAGATTTTTCTGGACTGGTATGGAACGGGATGTCAGAGACTATGTCAGGAAGTGTGAAAGGTATGCGCTCAGTAAGACACCAGAACCAGCTGTGAGAGCTCCACTAGAGAGCATTAGAACATCTGTCCCAGTGGAGCTGGTATGTATTGATTTCTGGTCTGCTTAAGGCAAACACAACAAGTCGGTTGATGTGCTGGTCATTACCGACCGCTTCACCAAGTTGACCCCTGCTTTTCCCTGTCAGGATCAGACGGCAAAGAGAGTAGCCCGAAAACTGGGGGACAGCTTTTTCTGCATTTATGGGTTCCCTGAACGTCTCCACTCAGATCAAGGAACTAGTTTTGAGAGTGAGCTGATAGCTGAGCTCCTCCAACTGTCTGGCGTGTCCAAATCGCGTACCTCCCCTTACCACCCTATGCGGAATGGTGGTACTGAACGTTTCAATAGGACACTGGGTAACATGTTGTGGTCTTTGCCACCTACGGCAAAGCAGAAATGGCCTCAGTTGATTCAGTCCATGACCTTCGTTTATAATTGTACTGTCCACAAAACCACAGGCTTGGCACCTTTCTATTTGATGTTTGGCCGAGTCCCTAGGCTGCCGGTGGATCTGATGTTCTGCAGTGTGTTGGTAGATGATGCTGCTTGTGATCACGACACGTATGTGAAATCTCTGGTGAGTGAGTTACAGCCTGCCATGTTGCTTGCACAGGAGCATTCCAGAGCGGAGCAGAAACATCAAGCATTGCAGTACAATAGAAGGGCAAAGGGGCTGTCACTGATATAGGTGATAGGGTGCTGGTTGCTAACAAGGGCTGCAGGGGATAGTGGAAGCTCACAGACAAGTAGGAGAAAACTGTGTATACAGTGACTGAGTCACAACCCTCCCTTCACATTTACCGTATCCGTGACTGGGCTGGTGCTACTTCTTGCCTCTGAACTTGGGTTCTGACTGTGAGACAGTACTGGCTACTGGGGACTGTGGAGGTTCAATGGAAACGGAGTCAGTTGATGGCAGTGGTCTGATGTATACACAAGCCAGCTCGGTTAGTGCTGAACTTCCAGCAGACAGCGTTTCCCCTCCACGCGACACGTTTCTGAATTCCCGTACCAGCTTCTGGGTGTTGGAGCAGGTATCTATGTTGGGGAACAAAAACGCAGTCAGGATCTGCTGAGTCCCAGGGCTGCACTGTTGCACCTAGTCTGGCCATCCCTTCCACCAATTCTTTACTTGCATGTCCTATATTACGCTTTGGTCGCATTCTTAGACCGGTTTGTAGATTGATCGAGTCAATGACTCAGTTGCAGGCTGTTTTGAATACTGAGCCTCTGACACAGATCATTCATTTGTAAAAATGAATGCTCCCTGTTGGCCCGGGGTCTGCGGTTGCTGCAGCACCCCCTGTTGGCCCGTAGTCTGCGGTTGCTGCAGTGACCCCTGTTGGCCTGGAGTCCGCGGTTGCTGCAGCACCCCCTGTTGGCCCGGAGTCGGCGCCTGCTGCAGGGCCCCCCGAGGTTCCTGTGGCGCCTGTAGTGACTTCCGAAGTTCCTATTCTCACCCCTGAGGTTCCTGTGCCTCCGGCTCCAGCTGCACTTGCAGCCTCCAGCGGTCCCCATGACTCCTGTGCTCCCCGCTCAGGTCCCCATGACTCCTGTGCTCCCTGCAGTGTCCTCTGCATCATGGGTGCTCCCTGCAGTGTCTCCTGCAGCTCCAGTGGCCCCTGCTCTGGCGCCCGAGGCCCCCGTGGAGCCTGCTCTGGGGCCTGACGGCCCCGCGCTCACGGCTCCTGATCTGGTGCCCGCTTCTGAGGAGCTGGTCCCAGCTCCGCCTGCAGCTGCGCTGCCTGAGGTCCAGGCTCCGCCCGCAGCTGCGAGTTGGGATGTATATATCAGTTGTATGTGAAAACTACTCACCCTCCCAACTTCAAAAAAGGTGGAGGCACCCTCACTCCCTGGATGCAGGGGTCAGACACGTTCACAGACACACAAACACAGCCAAACTGCTGCAGGCATCAGGCACTACCCTGCTCCCGCCTCCCTGCCACATTCACAGACACAGACACACAGCCAGACTGCTGCAGCAAAGCGTTTATTGGAGGATAGCGTCAGACCCAACTCCTCTCATTCTACGCTCCAACTCTCTCATTTTCCCAGAGTTTCTTTCAGACTTGTACAACACTGGGATAAGTTCCAACATGGCTCTCAGAATCTCCAAGTATTTGCAGATACAGCCAGCCTCAGAGGGCAGTATAATTCCTTATCCACAGCATTTCCAGGCTCCAGACCACTGGGACATCAGCCACCTTCCAACAGTACCACAGCAGCAGTAGTCCCAGTGTATGGTCACCCTCCATCTGGTAACCAACCTGCTCAGCACCACTAGCCATCACCCTCATAGCACAGGCTATTCAGGCAAATTCCTCTCGTATTCATAAGCACCCAATTTACTGAAACTTTATTTCAGTCTCCAAACTAGTCAAAAAACTAAATAATAAAACTAAATAAATAATTTAAAAACCACCCCGCAACAAATTTCACAGCCCCTCGAAACATCTGTAAATAATTAACAATGGCCACTAGTCCTGGCCCCGCCCCCAGTGACCTCTGTGACCCCATCCATTTGATCTTTGTGACCTTTGACCCAACCTGTTATTGTAACGTATGCATTATCTCTCTTGTAGCTCAAACGATACAGGAGACAATGGTCTTCACACGACTTCCACTTCCAGAACCCACTATATTCTATGGTGATACATTGAAGTTTCTTGAGTGGAGCACAAGCTTCAAAGCACTTATACAGCATCATTCCTCAAACGCAGCAGATAAAATATTTTATCTGAAAAGATACATCAGTGGGGAAGCAAAGCTTGCTCTGGAAGGCAGCTTCAATAGAAAAGATGAAGAAGCCTTCAAACAAGCATGGGATAAACTGAATAGAAGGTATGGCCACACATTTGTGGTGCAGCGCGCATTTATAGAAACGTTTAATAAATGGCCAAGGATTGGTTCTAAAGAGTACATTAAGCTTAGAGAGTATGAACAACTGTGAAGAAAATCAGAAAATGCTAATCACGCTTCCAGATTGGGTTACTTCAATATGGAACCGTTATGTCACAGAACAGCTGGACCAAGGCAAGGATTATCCGAGTTTTAAAGACTTTGCTTCGTTTGTCTCCAAAGAAGCGCGTATAGCGTGGAGTCCAGGCTCATCTCTGTATGCTTTAAAGCCAACAAGAGAGACAAAGCATGCAAAAGCAGATGCATTTGCCATCAACATAAAGACCAAGTCCAACAAAGTGGATGAAATCAAATTAAAAGACGCTGATAAACTAAAGAAAGAGAACGCACAAGTAAATAATCATAATCTTGTGGTGTGTACCTTCTGTCAAGAAAACCACTCCATATACAAATGTGGAAAATTAATGGAGAGGTCTGTTGAAGAAAAGAAACGCTTTGTTAATGACAATAAACTATGTTTTGCATGTCTGAAGAAAGGACATATTTCCAAGGACCATAAAAGAAAAACCATATGTGGCATATGTAAAAGGCATCATCTGAGCCTATTGCATGAAGATCGCCCTGCAGTGGACAAAACTCCTTCACAGAGTAACCTTCAGTTTGAAGAAAACGCATCTGCATTGTCATTCACCATGAATGAAAGCAAAAGTTGCAGTACATAAATGATTATTCCAGTATGTATCTCATCACTTAATTCACCTGGAACAGAAGCCCTTGCATATACCTTATTAGACACACAGAGCAGTAACACATTGTTCTGGAGTTCTGCGGGAAGTTGCAGACCACAGTGGAACCAGTAAAACTTTGGTTCTCTACAATGATGGGAAGAGACTCTGTTGTGAAGAGTCAGTGGACTCAGAGCTAGAGGGTATTTCTCAGATATCTTTATCGACCTACCTCCAGCCTATGCCACAGATTTTATATACCTCTTGAACGTGCACACATTCCCACCTGTGAAACAGCCAATGAGTGGGAACACCTTTCAGTCATATCTCATGAAGTGTCTCCGCTAATGGATTGTAGTGTAGGACTTCTAATTGGTTATGACTGCTCTAGAGCTCTGGTGCCACGACAGGTAATCACAGGAGGTGATTATGAGCCCTATGCTATTAAGACAGACCTAGGTTGGAGCATCGTTGGAAGCTCACAACAGAGTGTAAACTCCAAGCAGGTGACAGGTCTGTGTCATCATATATCTGAGCTACCACCCGTGACCCCGATGGCTGTCATTAAGGCCCTTGAGTCTGACTTTGCAGATACTGGCTCAATGAAAAGGAACATATTTCAAGAAGATACTAAATTACTACACATTCTGAAAGAAGGAAACAAGAAGAATGAGCAGGACCACCTGGAGATGCCCCTTCGTTTCAGAGTACATCCTCAGTTACCAGATAATAAGAAACTTGCCCTAGAGCGACTGAAGCATCTGAAAAAGAGATTTGAAAGAGATCCTAAGTTCAAGAAGGATTATGTGAGGTTCATGGAAGGTGTTCTCCAAGGTGGTGATGCAGATAAAGTTGACAACCCACTAGAAGTGGGAAATGCATGGTATATTCCACATCAGGGTGTTTACTACCCCAAAAAGCCTGACAAATTCAGAGTGGTTTTTGATTATTCTGCAAAGTATGAGGGTGTTGCCTTAAATGATCATCTGCTAACGGGAGCAGATCTTATGAATAGACTCTTCGGAGTGCTCTGTAGATTTCTTAAACACCCAACTGCAGTCATGTGTGACATTGAGCTGGCTCAATGATTTAGAAAACCTTCAGAAAATTCAGATTCTAAGATGCTTTGTATCCCCAGACCCTGGAGAGATCCTGAGAGTTGAACTGCATCATTTTTCATATGCCAGTAGTCACGGTTATGGGCAAATTCATCAATGAGGATAAAGTGCATCGCTCTCTGATCATTGACAAAGCGAGAGTCGCACCCACAAATGTAGTCACAATACTGAAGTTTCATGTCTTTGTAGCAAATCTAGTTCAGAGAATTAGGGAGACCACTGATTCAGCACAGTGGTATTACGCTGAGACAGGTGAGAATCCGGCTGATCATGCTTTGAGCGGCCTCAAGGTATCAGAGCTCCAATTGGCTCACAGGACCCAAGTTCCTATGGGAAAGAGAAGTACCAACAAACAAAGGAACTTTTGAGCTGTTGATAGGAAATTCAGAAGTGAAGATCATTCAAGTGTAAAATACAGTAGCTGAAAGGGAAGAAGACCTATTGCCCAGGATGTCGTGATTCCCAAGGTGGACCATTGCAGTAAATGTTGTTGCTTTAATTCAACGACTATCTAAGCAGATCAAGAAGACCCTTTAAATGTGGAAGAAAGGGAGAGAGCTGCTACTGCAATCATTAAACTTGTTCAACAAAACGCTTTCTAAGAGAAACTGAACATAATTGGCCAAGAATTTGGAAAGCTCTCATTTACTCACCAGTTGTATCAACTTGATTCCATCCTACAAGATGGCATGCTTAGAGTAGGAGGGAGACTGAGGAGAGCATCTTCACTTCGCAACTTTAAGCACCAAATAATTCTTCCCAAAGACTCTGTCTTTACAAGTTTGATTATTGGTCACTGCCACAAAAAAATCTAGCATCAAGGCAGATGTCAAACCCTGAATGAGTTGAGGGTTAGTGGTTACTGGATTATTGGAGGCTGCAAGGCAGTAGTTAAATACATAAGACAGTTACTTGTATGAAGGCTTGTAGACCGCCTTACTACACCAACCATTTTAGAACGTCCTATTCAAAAGTTAGTGGTTCTTGTGGAAAATAATTGAAAACCCTTTAGAGCTCCAGATCCACAAAGATTGAGCTCCATGTTGTTTATATTAAAGTTTATACTTCTGGTCATGTAATCAATACAGTATTTCCGATTTAAGAGTTGTAATTTATTAAGAGTTAGAAAAGAATCATCCCCTTCGAAATATTCGCATTTTTTTTTTCTTTACAGCCTTAAATGAAAACACACACACACACACACAAAGTTTCTTCCAAGCTTTACTTACTCAATGCAACCTATAACATCCAAGTGAAAGATATCACAGCTACAGTTCTGAAGAATTGTAAAAATAAAAAACAAGAAATACTGAGATTAATAAAGGATCACCCCCCCTCCTAAACAATATTTGTAAACTCAGTCAGGTGTAAGTAACCACAGTTGCCATTGTAGACCATGGTTACTGGCTTCTACCTGTGGTCAATTGTAATCTGTGATTAGTAAAGCAAAAAAACAGCTGTTCCTGGAGCACTCCCTTGCTTGGTAGCGCAACTAACAGCAAGCAACAAATCACTTTCAGAAGATCTCAGGGATAGAGTTGTGGACAGACATAAGGCAGGAGATGGATACAAAAAATCTCAAAAGCTTTATCAATTCTAAGGAGCACAGTAAAGTCCATAAAAAAGAAGTGGCAAGTGTGGCGCCACTCAATCAGGGATTATAAATCAACCTCTCTGATAACACAGAGAGTCACTTAGAATAATAATCTGGACCTCTTAGTTTGCTGAGTAAACAAAATTTCTTTTATTTCCGCAAAGCGCTTCCATCACACTCTGGCACTCGGTACCAAGTCACCCCTGCACAAAGAGCAACCAGTAGATAAACCATAACTCCCAATTCCCTATAAGGACCTGATTGGTCACAAAACACGAATAAAACAAGCTCAAACATATAACAAACACAATCCCCTGCTCCACTGGTTCACCTTGGTAGGAAGGTAAAATCCACCCATCTTGCTCAATTTACCAGAATCTGTCTTGGTTTCTAGACTTTACTTGAGATATGCATATACATATTGATTATATGACATTAAATCATTGTCAGTGTTTGGTTGTTCCCTTGATTAATGATTAATACATTGATGTATTGTCATTGAATCACTGCAAATACATGGTTAACATATGATTAGTATGATTAATGTAACAATTACTTATACATTTGCACTACTGCATAACATTATATATTGTATACTGCGACTATTTTATTAAGCTATAACTCTTTGTGCACCAATTGGAGTCTCTTCCTGCTAGTGGTTCCCCCCTTTGCTCCTCTGTCTGTCTTTCCAAAGTCCGAGCTTCTGCGGAGCCAGCTGCAGACAGCTATCACAAAATGAGGTCTTCTTGCCTAGAGCCTAAGATATAACAGACCCAATATGCCTCCCCTTCTCCAATTTTACTTTCCATTCGTGATTTCTGAATTGTGATGCTTTGGATTAAACAATCTGGTAAAGAAAAATATTTGTATGTAACTTGCATTTGAACCGATAAGGAAAATACAATGCATTCATAGAACAGGCCCAGAAGTTGGTGTTTGGAAAATGGGAGGCAGCAGCAGTACTGAAACACCCAGGAGACCGAGCAGCAAGTCGTGGAACAGGAGAGGAAACCAACGATCCTTGACAAACCATGGAGGGATGTTAAGTGGGGTGAGAGATATGAAGCCCATTTTTATTAAATATAATTAGCATTTCTTTTACTAGTGTCACATAATTTTATCCATATATTTTTCAAATATGCATATGCAGTACAATAACTAGAGGTCGAACGATGTTTGTTTTTCTGGGCCGATATTGATACCCATTATTGTTAGTTAATGGGACTTGTTACGTGCCGTAAGTTCGGACCCGTTTTTAGGTTATCCGGTGCTCCCTCCCTCATCATCATTCCCCGGCTCCAA
>JAODUD010010154.1:0-11252 GCA_026784285.1 Stomatorhinus walkeri
ATGAATGGGTGAATGAGAGGCATAATGTAAAGCGCTTTGGAAAAAGCGCTATATAAATGCAGTCCATTTACCATTTATTTACATTGATAAACCACCAAGTTCCCGAAGAGAGCTAAAAAGTGCATCCACATTACTGTTCTTCAGGCTCGTACACTAAGTCCCTCAGGTTCCAATTTCCTCATGTTAGCTAGGTCAGGTCAGGTTGGGAAGCATACACTAGTACAGTGGGTGTCCCCTTGGCCTGGTCCAGCCGCTCAGGTCCTCAGTAATGACACTCTCACAATGTAGGTAATGTTCTTCATTCAGGACTCCCTGAGCAACTGCTCATTTGACACAAAGTCAAACCAGTGGTAGCCAAGGACTCTCCGAAAAGACACAATACAAAAGGAGTCCAGTCTTCATCTCAGGTCGCTGGACAGCATCCATATCTCACACAGCCATACAGCAAGACAGGGAGTATCAGCACGCTAAAGACTTGGACATTAGTCCTCTTGCAAAGATAACCAGATTCCCACACACCCCTTTCCAGCGACCTCATGACCCCCATGCTCTCCCAATCCGTTTGTTGACTTCATAGGAAGAATCATCAGAGATATGAATGCTTCTGCTGGGGAAAGTGAATCTATCGACAAGGTCGACATTCTCCCCGTAGACAGACACACTACTGATGGCTGGCCAAAGAGGTCAAAGGCTTGGAATCGTGGTTTAGATCCATGATATTTATAAACCCCGACACTCAGACTCCTCACTCAGTCTCTTGAAAGCCCTGATCAGACACTCTGCAAAGGTCACTGTATTGTCAGTAAAGTCAAGATCAGTGAATCTTTCCTCACCAACAGACGCCCCATAGCTGCTGGACCCCATACCCCTGCCCAACACCCAGTCCACACAAGCAGTGAGCAGAGTAGGAGCGACAACACACCCCTGAACTCCAGAATCAACTGGGAAGAACGCAGAGGTTCTCCCTCCATTCTGCACAGCACTCACAGCACCAGTGTACAGGGCGGCCATGACGTCCAGCAGCTTCAGGGGGATCCTGCGAAGTCTCAGGATGTCCCTCAGGGCAGCTTGATCATCTGCGTGGAAGCCTTTATGAAAATCGACAAAGGCTACTAAGAAAGCCTACCAATATTCACATTTGCACACAATGAGAACCCTCAACGCCAGGATATGGTTGATGGTAGACTTCTTAGGTGTAAAACCAGCCTGCTCCAGCTGCTGGTAGGCAAGCAGGTGATGACGGATCCCGTTGAAGATGACCCCACCAAGGGCCTTATTCAGCACTGAGAGCAGTGTGATCCCTCAGTAGCTGCCACAGTCCAGGCGATCACCATTCACTTTCCAGATAAGGACTACAACTCCTGTTCCCCAGTCAGTTGGGATGATGCGCGTCTTCCAAATGGAAGCAAATATTGCCCGCGATGCTAGGAGGACAGCCTGGAGAAGTTCACCAGACCCTGAGGGTCGCAAGCACAGTGTGTTTCATAAGCACCGTTCCCTCACCTGCCCTGATCGCAACTCGGAACAGATTTGGATGTCACTAGACCGTAGATGGCGTGGCACTTGCTCTCAGGGCAGAAAGGAGTCCTGTCTGCCGTTTCGGGTGAAATTTTTTACAGTGGCTGGAATGGCAGTCCCACTATTCCAAATTTGTCCCTGCAAGTTGAAGGGCCACTTGCAGAGCAGGATGCAGTTTAACATCATACCCAGTACCTAGGTGTAGGTAACCTTTCATGAGTGGCGTATTTAGTGTTGTAGCGCTGAAACTTTACAATGCACTGCCTCAGTCCACGAGATGGGCAATCAATTTCAACGTTTAAGATTCGCTTTCATAAATACAGTTTTCTCACAACACGTTGTCCTGTTCGTAAGGCAGAATTTTGTTGTTGTTTTTGAGCTTAGGGATTAGTTGTTACAGCAGCCAATCAGTAAGCTCAGTCCTGCTCGGGGCAGGTTTATTGAATGTAAACAAGAGTAGATCACTGATATAAATAGAGGTGCTCATTCAATAAACCCATCCAACCACAGCCCCGCCTTACTTACGAGGGCAACCGATTGGTGTGATCATAATAAGAAGAGCGTGTCTCTCTGTCTCTCTCTTCTTCAGGACAGGCAGAGTAGGCAATGGCCTGGGGCTCCAAGCTGAGCGGGGGCCCCCCGAGGGCGGTCAATTACATAGTACTTTGCAACGACAAATTTGCTTGAAACAAATAATCTATTTGTGTATTTCACAAAAGTGAAAATAAAAGTCTTTTGTTTATTAACTTCTCTTTGCAGAGATTATTAATTTACACTTCACAGTAATTTTACCATGGTGGGGGAGGGGGAGTTGGATGCCCCCCTAGGGCCCCCAGAGTCCTTAGAATTGCCTCTGTGTGTATAATAATAATAATCAATCCTTTATTTATCCCCATGGGGAAATTCCTTTTATGCCTCCCTCAAGGGGCAGCCACCTGTTGGGGCGCCCAGGGAGCTGGGGGTTAAGGGCCTTGCTCAAGGACCCACAGACAGGCTGAGGCTGAACCAGTGACCTTGTGATTACAAGCACACAGGCTTAGCCCACTGAGCCACATGCTGCCCCCATATGTATGTGTATGTTAGTGTGTGTGTGTGTGTGTGTGTGTGTGTAGCATAATACCTCTCTATATCTTCACAGCATGTTTTTACATACTAGAAAGTCCATGTAGTTACTATGTTACAGTAAAATGCAGAAAAGACGTTTCTCACCATTAGAATTACGTGTGTATACATTATTTGGCAAATAAGAACAGCGTTCCAAATTGAGTGTATATTGGGTTATCATCAATAACCTTTAGCATGTGCTCCTTGACAGCTATGCTATATATGTACATGTGTATATATATATGTGTGTGTGTGTGTGTGTGTGTGTACACACACATAGTAGAGTGAGAGAATTAATCATTCAACCCCCCTGCTGGATTCTTAATTCGACCCATTAACATATAAGTGGTATGTTTATTTTAACAGCGAAAGACAGATTATCAACAAAACAAGCAAGAAAATATCATCATGTAATAGTTACAAACCAATTTGTCATTTATATCAGGAAATAAGTATTTGATCCCTTGGAACACAGCTTTAGCACTTGATGTAATAACCATTGTTTGGAAGCACAGCTGGCAGAGGTTTCTTGTAGTTGGTCACCAGGTTTGTACACAGATCATCAGGAATTTCCATCCACTCCTCTTTGCAGATCTCCTCCAAATCTTTAAGCTTTTTTGGCTGTCACTTGGATAGATGAAGCTTGACTCCGGTCCCTGCTGCTTTGAGATCATTAGCGAGCTCATCCCATGTAGTTCTGGGGTTAGCCCTCACCGTTCTTAAGATCACTGATACCGCATGAGATGAGATCTTCCTTGTGGCCCCAGACTGAGGGTGATTGACAATTATCTTGTCTTTCTTCCATTTGTGAATAATTGCAACAACAGTTGTCACTCTCTCACCAAGCCGCTTGCTGATGGTCATGCAGCCCAATTCCATATTTGTGTCAACAGTCTTGTCTCAGCTCTTTGTTTATTCCCATGGTGATAAGGTTGAAGATGCAGACAGATGAGTGACCCAAGAATACTGTTTAACAAAGTAATGCTATTAAATGAGAATACTGGCTTGGTATCTGCTCATGCTTAATTAAGTGCTATACTTTTGTTGTGTTAGTGCATATGTACTTGACCTAATTTCTTGCTGGCTTCTAGGGAATCAAATAATTATTTCCGTAAATAAACGACAAATCGATTTGTACCTGTTACATAATGATTTTTTCTTGTTTGTTTTGTTGAAATTCGATCTTCTGGTGTTAAAATAAACCTACCAGTGAAATTACAGACTTCTCATTTTTTAATAAATGGGTCTAGTTAGTAATTCAACAGGGGATCAAATAATTATTTCCCTCCCTGTATGTATGTATGTGTGTATAAAATATCACGTGCCCAAAATGGTAAAAGCGAGAGCGCAATTCCTACGAAGCCCGCAATTCCCCAAAGAATGCGTACAGATTGCACCCTCGCTTTCGGCATTTTCGACAGCCAATCACACATTTGCAGATCACGGTTCCGAGTGTCGATATACAATATTTAGCCTGGACACAGAAGCGTGCCGTTTTCTCAGATCATTTAATCCAACTTCGCTAATCTAAGTCTCCTGTGTCTTTGAAGAACTGAAACAGACAGATAACCATATCCATGATTAAGATGATGCAGGATAAGTCCTCTGATCTGGAAAATTTTAATCCATGTATGAAGAATCCCCTCCCCCTGCTCCCAGGAAGGGCCCTACAGATCTCTAGAGGTGAAATACGCAGCTGTATAAATAATCTAAAACATTACAGGAACCTGCTACCGCAGAGCTGTCTGCCCACACTAGATGCGGCAGAGCTGATATATGCACGCGTTTCAAATGCAGACTCTCTCTCTGTTTATTGTCCTAGAAGTGAGTTGACAGCAAGTGACAATAACAGCCCATAGCAGTGGCTAACCTGTGTTTGCTCACCCAACACATGCTGAGCAACTCAAACACTCCTACATTGAGGTTTTAGTCTTACATCATTGCAGCTATGAGGTCCTCAGCTTCCATTCTGGTTTAACAAACTTGTTTAAGCAATGAAGCTGCTCCCACTCTAATAGTTTCTTGTAAGAGGATCTTAAATACAAAGATGTTTATGCTAATCCTGTAGTCAGTGCTCTACAAGGAAGGTCTACGTCGATTGCCTGGTCAGGACCTACTGCTTGCATGATGAAGGTTGATCACTTCCCATAACATAACATTATAAATCCTGCGTCTTTTTTAACATTTGTAGACACTCTAATAGACCATCACTATTATGGTAACATTTCCTATGAGTGCTATATCTATTAGAATCAATGAGCACATTTATAACACATTATAATGCATTAAAACGTGACTATGAGAGAAGTAAGGAGCGCACACTGATTACAGCATGTCGCCACCACATGTCAAAGGGATGAGGTCAGGGATGAGAACCCAAATGCAGCCGCGTGATATATCAGCATCATAGTAGCTCAGATGGAATGGAGCAGTATGAGTTTTTTATAATGGGCGGAGTGCCGATTCAGTCACCGACCCCCAAATTTTTGGAGGACCTACTTACAGGGCTGGATGTAGGTTAACACCATAACCAGAACAAAGAAAGTACAGGTCAAGGACTCAACAGAGTAGAATTACTCATGGCGTTCACGGGACATTCCGACTGTAGGCACAGATCCCTAGCCACAGAGCCTCCACTCTGCCCTTAAATATTGTTACATACAGCACTGCCTTGATGTGTACAGGGGTCTGTCAAATGTGCTTATAGTAAAATGGCCTCTTAACAATCTAAGAAGGTCACGAGACCAGCATGTGATGAAGCTTTTCGCCCTTTTGCTTACATTACAAAGACATTTGGTGTTTATTATGCATTATGAATGCTCTATGAAGCTATCATCTGTAAAGCACTATATTTACCTTCATAATGCAGGGCATAGCTTCCATAATTCTTATACTGACCACTTTAAGGTATTATGAAGGTAAGGAATCTAAAATGTAGTATGGATGACAGCTTTATTATTATCAATAATAATATATTTAGTTGCGTCCAGTTAGCTAACGAAAGCTGCCTTCTTGGGATTCGAGCCCATACCATCCTGGCGACCTGAATGGCTCCTTAACTGTACTATCCACTGGCAGCAAGAGGCCCGGTGCTCAGGGATGCAGTGGGCACTGTTCCAGGGAGGATTAGTCTGGAATCACGGCTGCAAGATTCCTTTATGCTCCTGCGTCTCCGTCGTCCCTCTCTTCCTTGTTGGCCATCTTTCAGAGCTCTTTTCACTGGAAAGCTGAGCAGGAAGGTACTATAACAATGTTCTGAAAGTAAAACCTTTCACGTTGCCACGCCTCCCTGCCCCAGTATCAACCGTGTACCATGTGACAGATGCACATCACCTGGAAACTTGCTCTTTTACCTTCCTGCTGGATTACGGGAGAGTAGCTGTCTGATAAATGGAGGTGTGGCATCAGAAGACAAAGTCTCGTGTTCCTCAAGGTTGACAGTGCATGTTTCACAAGCTTGCGGTAACCAGAAGCTTATTACTTGTAATCACCACACCACATCCTAAACTAGTCCAGTTACGGCCTGTGCTAGCGACAGGAAGGACACGATGATGTCACACTTTGTAAGTTCAACGCTGAGGTGTGCCGAGTCACGTTTTAGGACATGCCACGCAGACGTGTATGTCCCCGCCTGCGAGGTATCATGCTCAGACGTGTGCTGCTTTTGCCAAGTAAAGAGAGATCACCGATTTCTAAAGAACATCCCGTTCTTTCAAACTCTATTGAGAGAAAGCTCAGCTAAGGTTACAAAAGAGATAAAGGAAGTTCTGCTGGGGGGGGGGTGCACACCTGTGGATCTGGATTGGCACTCAATTAACGCTCGTAAAGAGAACCTAGTCACATGATATTTGTAGTCACGTCCTGCCCACTGCCCACTGCATCCACTGCAGTATCATGGCATGGTTGCTGTGAAGCCAGCTGTTCACGCACATCATACTGGCTCATAACCTCGCTCACCCCGCTGCAAGCCATAGTGCATCTAGTGTAAATGCGTCTCGAGTTATGTGAGCCCTTGCCCGTGATCAAAACTTCAGGGCCTGTTCTATGGAGAGCTGGACCGCAAGCTCCTGTCAAATTTTAGCTGCTTTTAGCGGCAGCAGTAGCACTGTTGCCTCAGACTTCCGGCGTTGGGGATTCGAATCTCACCTCCGCCACGTGTGGGGTTTGCATATTATCCCCGTGTCAGGCTGGCTTCTTCAGGGTCTCCTCTCACAGTCCAGTGATGCACAAAAGGGTTAACTGGTACCTAACTGGTCCTGTCCAGGCTGGTACCCCAGACTCCCCACAGTCCTGATCCTGGATATATGGGTGGTTGTCAGCATCCTGCTTTAGTAGTAAAATGTGAACTATTGGGCTCGAAAGGTTTGGTGTGGGACTGAGAACCATTCTGGTCATTTCATAACACAGACTTTGGGAGGCATGTTACCAGATATCTTACGGGGTGCCAGCAGCAGCTGCCTACCCACAATGCACATGGGCGCTTAAACTGACTCCCCTGCTGGTATACATTGAAGAGGAGGAACAGGAGCCTCACAATCTACCTCGCACACACACACACACACACACACATACGCAGACACACACACACACACACATACACGCGGGGATGAATTGAATATGGAGAGCGGAGCTGACACACAGTGTCTCCCCCACACACAGACACCGCGAATCAACAGGACCTGCGATTAGGGCTGAACACAGACAGAAGCAGGCAGCCGAACAGGCACGAGTACTCACTCGCACGTTTGCACGCTCGCTGGCTGGCTCAGGGATGCAGCCAGTGATGGACGGGAGGGAAGAGAAGAGGAGCCGTGCAGGAACACCACCTTCCAGAGCAGGACATCGCGAACCCTGCGAGGCAGAGGGCCGGCACAGCAGGTACTAGGAGGTCCAGTCTGTCAGGAACCACAGGTAGGACCAGTCGGGGGACAGTTTGGGGCTGGGACGGAGTGCCACAGCCAGATCACGCAGTCCCCCCACCCCATCTGCTGGGTGTGATTGGCTGATGTGGTCTCTGATACCTATAGTTTCCTGACAGGTTTTCAACTAAATGTGAACGAGTGTGACCATGAGTGTGGAAGGTTCTGCAGAGCGGTGAACTATGGATCTTTCAGACGGAATTCCAGGCATGATGCCCACACTCCGGGGCACAGCAGCATGGATCTACTTCTCTACCATGTCCCGGCCATGTTCCGCCCACCCAGGCTCTGTGTGTCTGTGTCTGTGTCTGTGTGTGTGTGTGTGTGTGTGTGTGGGGGGGGGGGGGGGGTGCCGGGAGACTCATGATTAAAGGGACAGTGCAGTACCTCAGGTGGGAGTGACCCTCTGCGCGTGTCTGCGCTGCGCTCCTGCAAGTGCAGCATGTCCGATGGTAACAGAGAGGCCTCATATGCGTAAGCACTCCTTTGGTGGGGGCGAGGGGGGCTCTAGGCCCTTTAAACGCCTAGTGACAGTCTGAATGATTCATTTCTGAATGTTCATCACTAACTTCAGTTTGCAGACAAAAGAACTTCATCAAGGTAGCTCTGAGTAGATATGTTATTCTAGGGTATAACAACGGAGACCCTAATGGGATTCGAGCTGGAAGGGCTTTTTGCTGTCATGCTAATTTCATGCTAATTGACCCAGCATTCACGGCCAAGGTTCTATTACCCAACAGTCACGCCTGACTGCTCCTTTACAGTATGAATGGAAAAACAAACATTAACTTTAGCCCAGAGTCAGGATGGGTTACACTGTGTATAGTGTTAAGGTCCTAAAGAGCTGGACAGATAGACTGAACACTAAGAAGGCACACTGCTGACATGCCTGAAAGCATCACTGTGGAATGATTTCGGTAATTCACTTTGGTTTCAGGCATTCTGGTTCAAAAAAAGTGTGGAGCTCGAAGGGAACAAATTCGTGGACCTGTGGGTCTCTGGGGACTGGGTTGAGAAACACTGATATAAAACATCAAAGACCACAGTGGGCTGGTTTATCATGGCTGTCAATCAGCAGCTGCCATAGTTACCGGCAGTGATTGGCGGCACACACGGGTCCCACCCACTCTGGGCTGCTTGAGGCCTTATTTCTCTGCCATGGCTGCGCCAGACCGAAGGTCCTTATTGCGCGTGGGAGAAGACATGCGATCCCAAAACTGCAGCAGATGCGGCGTCCACACGGCACTGCTCCAGGACCGGGAGACGTTATGTTTGCCAGAAAGCAACTGAAAAACAGTGAGCTCGCCAGTGGGGGTGCTCACTTGCGCGTGGGGGCGTTTCCTGGCACACTTGTTCTCACCCCAAAGCATCAGGGCCAACGTGTAACAGCGCCTCCTAGGGGAGAATCAGGGGAAGACTTAAAAGCCATGCAGGCCTGTTTTTAGAGAATTTTTTCAAAGATGAATTTAAGTCGATAGCAGACACTTTGTGGAGTTAAACCAGGGTTAGACATCCCTGGGATGGGGGGGGGCGGGCGTATCTGTTGATGATAAAATTTGCTGAGCTTGGCCACCTCTAATGGCTGGACCTCTGGAAATCCTTCCTTGCCCCTTATTGGTGGCCCTGAGTTAAACATTACATCTCAGTAAAACAGTCCTCAGACCCTTTGCCCCTCACCCCCTGTTCCAGGTGACCAAATCGCACTGAGGATGGCTGGAGACTCTCGGGCGTACACAGACCATGACATGGAGATAGGAGTGCTGTCCACCAAGGTGAGGATCATCTCAGCTTCGCTCTCCACGCACCAGGTCCTGACAACCCATCAATGCTGCGCTCATACTAACTGACCCAGCATCCAAGTCCCTTTTACCCGACAGCCACACTTCACTGCCTCGTCACAGTATGACTGGGAAAAAAAATGTTAGCATTAGCCCAGAATCAGATTGGGTTACATTGTGAGCGTCAGTCTCGCCAACAATCTGTTTCCAGTGATGTGCCAATGGCTGTATCTCACATAGAGATTTTCTCGATACCTTCACTTGGACCCCAGGTGAAGAAGCTCCCAAAACCTGTGAGAGAGATCCCCATCTGCACAGATCGCATGTGCCTGGTCTCCGAGAGCGCCAAGAAGCCCCGACAGCGCTACGTCCAGAAGGACGGCAAGTGCAACGTGCACCATGGTAACGTGCAGGAGACCTACCGCTACCTCAGCGACCTCTTCACCACACTCGTGGACCTCAAGTGGCACTTCAGCCTGCTGGTCTTCACCTTGGTCTACTGCGTGACCTGGCTCTTCTTTGGGCTGCTATGGTGGCTCATTGCTTATGCACGTGGTGACCTGGGCCACCTCGGCGAGGAGAGCTGGACGCCTTGCGTGGAAAATCTCAACAGCTTTGTGTCGGCGTTCCTCTTCTCCATCGAGACGGAGACCACCATAGGATATGGTTACCGTGTCATCACCGACAAATGCCCAGAAGGGATCATCCTCCTGCTCCTCCAGGCCATCCTGGGATCCATCGTTAATGCCCTGATGGTGGGCTGCATGTTTGTCAAAATCTCCCAGCCCAAAAAGCGGGCGGAGACATTGATGTTCTCGCACAAAGCTGTGGTGTCGGTGCGGGACGGGCGGCTCTGCCTCATGTTCCGCGTGGGTGACCTGCGCAACTCGCACATCGTGGAGGCCTCCATCCGTGCCAAGCTCATCCGCTCGCGGCAGACCGAGGAGGGTGAGTTCATCCCACTCAACCAGACCGACATCAATGTAGGTTTCGACACGGGAGACGACCGCCTCTTCCTTGTGTCGCCGCTTATCATTGCCCACGAAATCAACGAGCGCAGCCCGTTCTGGGAGTGGAGCCAGGCACGGATGGAGAAGGAAGAGTTTGAGATGGTGGTCATCCTGGAGGGTATGGTAGAGGCAACAGGTAGGTCTTTGATCACAGCCAGAGGTGGATATTTAAGGTCCAGAAAGTAAAAATCCAGACCGAGATTTTGTTTCAATCAACCAGTCTGTGACTGCGAGTGTTTATGCTCAACTGATTGGCTGAAACAAAATCTTGCTCTGGATTTTTACTCTGCATCTGTAATGTCACCTCTGGTCACAGCGTCCCGGCACGACCTCTTTGCCCGTTGTCGCCTAATGGTGGCGTATGGGGGGAGACGCAAGAGTATGGACTGAGTAACCCTTCAGTTTACACCAATGGTGCCGCCTTTGCTGCTCCAGGTTACCACTCTTACTGCGCCGGTTAGCTGGAAGGATGCCACGTTGAGATCGATGCTGAGTTATGACAGGAACACTCCACAAAAATAGATCTGATGGAGTGCAACTGCAGTCCTCGTGCTAAACTAATCAGCTAGTACAGGCCACACTGGAGCTGATATGCTAAACTAATAGCCTGTCCAGGGCATATTGGACCCTTCATGCTCAGCTGACCAGCTAGTCCAGGCTATTTTCTTGTGCCGTTTCTCCGTCCGTCATCAAGTTATCTAAGTGAAAAATCCTGCAGGCATCACCCGCCGTGGGTTTAAACAAAGCCTTAAAGTGTGACTTGTGACTTTGGGCACTGGAGATGACAGGAAGTAACATTACCATGGCTTAAATGCCACAGAAATTATTATGCTTAAGCTGGATGGAGGTTATCTGGATATCACAAATACTTATACACTCACCTAAAGGATTATTAGGAACACCTGTTCAATTTCTCATTAATG
>JAODUD010010155.1:0-11244 GCA_026784285.1 Stomatorhinus walkeri
ACTACGTGCTTTGGACCATTTATTACATTGTAATTACAATTAAAAAATAGAAAGAATATTCATTTGTAGGAAGGATGTTTACATTGGCTTGATGAAAGCAAAACCAGCTTACTGATTTCTGACTTAACATATACAATATGTGTATATTTGAATATGTTTTCAGATGCACACTGTGTGTCACTGATATATTAAATAAACCTGTGATTCACTGAAAATGAGCCTCAAAGACTGTTCAGATGATGATTAATCTGCACATTGCTCTCTTACATGTTGTCCTGTTTAATTAATTTTTCATATTCATTCTGTATTCTTTGCCAGCTTGAATTCATTCCCGCACCCAAAAACTGAGCTAGAATATTTTGTTATTCATTATGGTTTTCATGTGGAATCAAGGCAAAAAGTCACGTTTGGCATGTTGGGTTTGCAAATGAGTTTACACACTGAAAGATACTATTATGTAGTAAGGAAACTGATTTCCAAGAGGCCAGAGCAGAAGGGTTGATGCTGAAGTAGCCAAATGAGCACTTTAAACAATATTTTGGCAATTTGACATTCTTTAGCACGGAAGATCTTCCTTACAGCATTATTGATATTTCAGTTTTTTCTTAGAAAGAGAACAAGGAAGAGAATACTTACTGGAATTCCACGTGAAGAATTTCGTTGCACAAACGCAAACTGATGCACAGCAAAGCAGACCAGATAGGTGCTCATGGGTACTGACTTTTCAAAGGATGACTTAATCTTGTTGCCAGGGACTACCTCCGTTTTCTGGAGAAAAAATGAGAAAGGAGGCCAAATTAATACATCGCTATTGTTGTGCTTTCAAGGGGAGACAAACATAGAAGATTGATCATACTTCAGCCTTGCTTTGTATTTGATCCTTTGATGAAACATCGCTTCACTTCTCCTCAGCTCTGACTCCCAAAAATAGCAGGACCAGACTGTTTATTGCTAACAGTATTATGCTGGATTTGGCCTATAATTTACCTTAACTCAAGTTTGTTTGAAATTAACAAGCAATATATCAAGCATAGCAATCTATGTTTGCTACAGGCATTTAGGAATAAATATGTTATGTTTCACTGGGTCGTTTATTCAATGCTTTTCTATTTCATCCATGCAAGTGATTTTCCACTGCGACATGCACCATACTTTTGGTGCAGTACTTTCTATACTTTCCCCTTTTGACTGGCTTCCAGTTAAGTACCAGTACCAAAAGTTTCAGTACCTAAACCAGCTGGAGTACTTTTTTAGTACATCGGTACATTGGGGTGGGACTTGAAAATTGCCTGCCTCTGAAACACAATGCAGCTGCCATCCTGAAAAAAATGCAAACAATTATAAACCAAGTCAAAAAATAAGTACCTGGATGGGCATGTTGGACAGCGCGCTGTAAGCTTTGTCGTGGGTAATAGAGATGGTGAATGTGGCCTTTCTGTTCGGCTCATCAAAGCAGGGGAAGGACTTGCGGGCATCTGTTGGCTCATGGTCAGTGGCAGCTATTTTGCTGAAAGTGAAATGGGTTCGCGTTCATATTCTAGTTCAGAATTCTCCAATATTTTAGAATTGTGCCGGTCAACCTAAACAATCATTATAGCAAGAAAGAAAAAAAACATTTGATTGGTTTTTCTATAATTAAACAAAATATTATTTGTGCATATTTATTTCAAAAAGTAAATATAAATGTTAGACCCTGGGGTTCCCAGATGAGTATAAATCAGAGAGGAACAAGTAAAATGGAAAATAAATGGAAAATAAATACAAATTTTACTGGCAGTTCCACCATATACAGGTGATATCCATCTCTTACAGCAGAAACCACAGTGATTCATTTACTAGCATATGAACGCTAACGAAGACCAATAGTAAAGACACTGGCCCACTGTACTTTAACCCATTGAGCTTGTTTGTAGTATACAGCAATAATGAAGCTTATTGCACTCATGTGGTAACTGGTTTATGATTCTAGGAATTGAGTTGCCAAATAGAATTACATCCACGTGTAGCCCTTCCTCCAATAGACACTGTTCTTAGAGGGTATTGTTATCAGTCAGACTAAGAAATGTCCAGACAATAGCTCACTAAGAAATATAATTTGCTTTAAAACTAAACCCATGATGTATTGAAAACTTGAGGTCAAGGAGATCATTAATCATTCAAACCACTTTATAATTGTTCTAATTTGTTTAATTTTCTTAGGTGTTATATATTAGGATATCTCTGGTTCATTTTCTGGACGTTTATGTACATTTGTTAAATAACCATCTATTCACCCGCCTGCCCCTCTGCCATAACCATTTATCCAAAACAGGATCACAGCAGACCAGGAGCCTGCCCCCAGGAAACACAGGGCATGAAACAGGGGTCACCCCATACAGGACACCAGTCCAACACAGGGCATGAAACAGGGGTCACTCCGTATGGGACGCCAGTCCAACACAGGGCATGAAACAGGGGTCACCCCGTACAGGACACCAGTCCAACACAGGGCACACAAACCATGACACATTAGAGGCAATTTAGAATACAACAGAGTTGCTTCATTAATCCCCCGTAGGTAAATTCTCATCTTGCTCTGCATACAGTTGCGAGCCAGCTTGGGAGTCACAGTGAAGGACAGACACCTTGTGCACCCAGGGAGCTGCAGGTTAAGGCTGCAGGTGACTATTCTGCCAAGGCACCGCCCCCCTAGGGACAGCCAATCATCTAACTGTATGCTATTGGACTGTGGAAGGAGTCTAAAGGACCCACAGAAAACTGAGAAAACAGAGAGAACAAGAACACTCTGTTTACATTGAGCCAAGGTGGGAATCTTCACCCAGCCCTGTTGACATAAGGCTGAAGTGCTAACCGCTAACCAATCATGCTATGAATAAATAGCCAGTATTGGTCAAGATATTCCACAAATGGTGATTTTCATACCTATGATACCTATAAAGTATCCATTTTGAATGGCTTCCATTCATACCCCAACACGGGCTACTTGGCCTAAGGGCTGCCCTCCTCAAAAGTGCGGACTTCCACAGCAGGGTGACTGGGCCACCAACTCCCTGTTGTGCTGTGTCCAAAACAGGCTACACATTATATGTAGGGCACAGAGCTGTAGCCCACAACAGGTCAGCATAAATCTCTGCTCGTTGAGGAACTCACTACATCTTAATGTTAAATTAACGGAGACAAACTTGAATGCAAGTCTGCCAAAGGTTACTGAAGTTGGGAAGATTCATAATACTCACAGAGTATTATTTCTTTTCAGAGCACACAACAGATCAGCACAAGCATTAGACAGATGGAAATTATATAATGCATTAATAATTTCTGTTTGTCTAGTTCCTCAGAATCTTTGATAAGTGACAGCTAAAATTTCATTCACCTCCCCATTACACTAGTCTATTTAATATTTTATATCTATGTTTTGCTTGTTTAGCAGACACTTTGATTCAAAACAATATACATTTTTGAGAAAATTCCGTCATTATACTTGAACACTTAACATTTCTTAACTAAAGTAGGTGACATTATATATAACAATCCCAGTTCTGTAGCCCTTAGCTGCATAACGGTTCTTGTGCAGCCCAGTGGTACTTACCTGGTCACCCCATTCTCTTGGTAGGTTGTTCTGTAGAAGCCCACCAGGGACCCATTAAGCCAGCCTTGAAAGTCCAGTGTCAGCACATAATATTCATCAGGGCCAGTGACCGGCAGCTCATCTGCCGCCTCCACCACCACATACTCCTGGGGCTTGAACTCAAAACAGCCCCTCAGGGCCACATCACTCTGGCTGCTGGGACTGGTCTTCTGCAGCCGCGGGGGGGAGCGGACGAAGGTCTCTCGTATGTGGAGCCATAGGTGGCGAGTGGGACTGGTGATGCGCACGGTCACTGAGACGGTCCCAGTATAGCTGTCTGCTTCCAGGTCGGGTTCCATGTGGAGGTCGTAGTGCTCCGGGATCACATAGTTGGGCAGCCGGAAGTTTGTCCAGTTTCCGCTGGTGTCATTGGAGGCCCGGCACGGGCCACGTTCCTCTGGGGTTGGCGGCAGTGTGGGCATCTCCTCCTCTGAAGGGGGGCAGGAGCTGGTGAGGCCCACCGCCAGGCCCACTGTTACAGCACAGACGACCACCACAGTGCAGATGATAGCTACATGCTTGCCTTGCATGCAATACCGCTTCGGAGTCTTCGCATTTTTCAGATCTTTCGGATCCTCACACTGCATCATGATGAAGTTGATTAGGGGCCACTAAGGCAGATCTCTGAAAGAAATACTTAAATAATTGAAAATTCTTCAAGGATTCTCCCAACAGCACTACAAACAGAGAACCCCCCTTTCAGTCTGAAGTCAATGGTATTCAGCCCCTTTGGGGATTTTTTCTCTCACCCCTGGAAACAAAAAGCTTTATCTTCAATCACCAGACTCTTCAAATAAGGAGGAGAAGACTGAGGAAAGAGAATTAGTGAGGCATGGATAGGCACTGCGGAAATATCCAAACAGATGAAGGTCTGTTGTGGGAAAGGAAAAGGTGCTTTATCTCTGTTCATACCCTGTCCGGGTTAAACATAATTCAATGATATGTTAATTAGCAATAGGGAGTCACAGTCATGTGTCCACAGCTGTCAAACACAAAAAGAGCTTCTCTTGCGTGAAAGGAGGAAATGAATTGTTCATAGTGGCATAATGCGTTCACGGTTGGGGACATGTAATTACCGTATCATAATACAGCGAAATCACTCATGGTCAAGATAAAAATGACATACAAATACGACTTTTACAACACTACTGCAATTTACTTTAGTGAAAGATCAGTACTTTGAGCCCAGTATAACATACAGATCATATATGATCAGTGTTGAAAATTCACATCAGAAATATTTTGGATCCATTTGTGGAGAATAAGAATAGAATCAACATGACCTTTGCTAAACTTTATCAGTCTGTCTGTGTAGTTTAAAAGATAATGTAGTCCTTATTTTGGTAGTTGACAGAAACTTGACTTTGTAAAACAAAACGAAACAAATGAAATTGCTTACATTCTACATTACCTTGATGAAAATTAAAATGGTAAGATTTATACATTTGTGAGCATGAAAGTTTCAAGGGACAATGTCAGTGAACTGTGGGGTATATTGACACCATACTTGTCCACTGCTTTCACATGTTGAAAAATTAACAAAGCAGAACATTTTATTTTGTATGGAATATTTTTTACTATTTTTAACACAGGGTTCCTCTAAACATGTTAGAATATATTGAGTTGAAACATACCAAAAGTTATCTCTGATAAAAGCTACTAAAATGCAACTAAAAGACATCTATCCTTATGGGAAGTTTCAGAATTTGAAAATTTCATAAAGGGGGTATGAAGCCCAGCTGAGATATAGTCGGTTGTTTGGGGAGGGAGTGCGATGTGAGTTATTTTCCTTTCAGTATTTCAAATTTTAATATGATGCCCTTACCGGTCAGTTGTTTTACTATCTCTAGTGAAATGGGTATGAACAGTGCTGGGAAGGTTACTTTTTAAATATAATAGGTTAAAGATTACTAGTTAGCCTGTTATATATGTAACGAGTAATTAGCTGTTTTGATCACTTCATCAAAGTAATGAAACTTATTACATTTGATCATGTTTTGGTTTACTTTTCTAACAAAAGTTTTAAACTGGGCAGCAAAAGCAGTTCAAGGAATTTTTAACTGGGGTTGCCCCAGTATGTACTGGGAAGTGGGACATGTGGCTGCAAGGGCATAAGGAGGTGTTTGTTAGAACAAGTGACATACCATCTGTGATGTAACAACCCACATCCCATTTACAGAGGAATTTAAGCATTATGCGTATCCAGATCTGTTCCTTAGACAGTCAGAGTCAGGGCGTGTGATGGAACGGTCCTTACGGATGACACTGCAGTTGTGACCCACTGGGCCGGCTACTTTGAGCAGCTGTTTAAGGCTGATCCTCTGACTAGGATGTCGTACGTCTCTGGGTCTATGGTTCTTGGGGCTGAACCTCTGATTAGCTGGGAACCATCCAGGCCCACTGAGATTGCATGGGTGGTGAAGCAGCTGGGGGCAGAGAAGGCCACTGAGATCTGTGGTATCCAGAGTGTATCCAGGCTGGGGGTCAGGCTGTCTGTCCTCCTGGCACTGCAGGCAATCTTTGCTTCTATTTGGGAGTCAGGCATCATCCCAACTGACTGGAAAATGGGACTTGTAGTCCCTACCTGGAAAGGGAAGAGTGATCGCCTGGATTGAGGCAACTATAGAGGGATAACACTGCTCTCAGTGCCAGGTAAGGTCCTTGCTAAGGTCATCTTAAACAAGAGCTGTGATCATTAGCTCATTTACCAGCAACTGGAATTGTCTAGCTGTACGCCTATGAAGTCTACCGTCAACTGCATCCTGGCTCTGAGAGTTCTTATCGAGTGCAAACGCAAATATCGGCAGAGATTCTTTGCAGCCATTGTCAGTTTTTGTAAATTGATTGACTCAGTTGTTTGAGTCACCTTGTGGGACATCCTGAGACTTTGTTGCATCCCCCACTAATGGCCAGCCTGTACACCGGTACAGTGAGTGTTGTCTGCTTTCAGACAACTGTCACCTATGAAGAGTGCCCGCAGCTCATATCTGAACAGTGAAAGCTTCTCTCGTTTTCTCTCTATAATAATTCAAATTAGCACGTTGAATCATAAATTGGACTCAAGACAAGAACTGTTTTGAACTGTTATTTGACTTGTTTTGTGAACATTGTCTGCTAAGAGTGCAGTCTTAAATGTAATATTGTTTTATGTCTACTTCATTAATTCATCCATCTCGCAACATGAAAACACATACAGAAGAAACAAAGTGTACATTTTCCTCAAAATACTGTAATCAGCACACAAGATTTCTAACACTTCAAATATTTCTAATAATTGTAATATTATAGTGAAATACATCTACTATAAGGACAGCTGCTGTAAGGAAAAATTTGGTCCTAGACAAGGATAATCTTTATTAGTAATAAGGAACAAACTGATAAGCATTTTCCATCTCATTATATTTATCAGAACTGCATACATGAAAAAACATTTATGTTGTACAATAAATACACAATGTTCAGACTACCTGTTTAGTTTTATTATTTTATGGTGAGACCATTCCTGTCATGATCCGCCGGTCCGAGCCTCATGTGTGCCACGTCCCCTCATTACCTCGTGTCTGTTCCTGATCGTGGCCACCTGTTCATTTATTCCTGCATGTATTTAGTGAGATTCTGTGTCAGTGTACCCCAGATCAGTCATTAATGTCTCGTGATGTTCCCTGAAATCGAGGCGTTGCTTGATGTTGGGGTCCAGTCTTGTGTGCATTCCCCGAATAAACCCCGTTTCTACCCCGTATTCCTGCCTGCCTGCTCCGTTTGCCTGCCTCACGCCGCTGACTCCGCTCTAGACGTGACAATTCCCGTCAAGGCAATTAATTTGTCAGGCTTTTCTGTAATGGATCACAGAGCCAGATCCATGAGCCTGGATTTTTACAAAGCTAGTTCACAATCGCCGGTAAACCTCAAAAGTGTTTTGGTTACCTGAAGTTAATTTCCCCAGTACAGCTATATATACTAATTTGTCAGGGTTATCAGGTTCAAGTATTGTGAATTGCTCTGTACAAAGGGTTATCCTGAGAGATTGCCCTTTTGGGTATGGAGGTGGAGTTGAGGGACCAGGAGAGGTCATCGGTGAAGTGGACACCCAGGAACTTGTTCTTCACCATCTCAACCACAGCGCCGTCAATGGTGAGAGATGGGTGAACAGTGCTGGATCTTCTTTTTTATGCAAAGTGAGTTTATTCGTTATAATTAGTTGCCGTACAAAGCGTTTGTTATCAAAGCACATTCAAGTCGTTCAAGTCCAATGAATAGCTTGAAATGGTACAAAGGTAAGTGATGAACTGCCAGAGGTTAAAAAAAGGAAAGGTTGCCCAAAACTGAAGAATTTTCCATATGGCCTTTTTCAGGGACCACAAAATGGGTTAAGAATTTAAAGTTGTTCTGCAGCAATGGAGGTTGATCAAGCCTGGGAAGCTGGTGCTACTAATCCCCACAGGTGTTCCAACTTTTCTGGATTACTTACAGCCCCCTCTCTCTGCATAAAAGTAGTGTTGCAACACACTGTGGTAGCAAACCCTTGTGAGCATCAGTTGAACAGTATTGTACCTGCAAAAAGTAGTGTGTTGCTACAAAAATGGCGAGAAAAAAATCAATTAAAAATGGACCATCATAACAGTTGAAAATGTAGGCCTTTCCTACAGAGAAATTGCAAAGAAAGTCAAGATGTCCGTGAGTACAGTTTCTGTCACTATCAAAAGGCACTCAGAAACTGGGGAAAACTCTACAGGAAGAGGTCTGGCAGACCCAAAGCCACAACTGCATCAGAGGACAAGTTTCTGAGAGTTAACAGCTTCAAGCACAGCTTAATAGCCGTTGTAGTAAGCAAGTCTCAGTTTCAACTGTGAAGAGAAGACTTCAAGCGGCAGGTTTGACAGGACGAGTTGCAGCAAGAAAGCCATTGTCACTTAGCTTGTTCTCCCAAAAGGCTATCGGGAATTGGCTCTACAGGAACTCCATGATAGTTTTGGACATATGGGTATTGATCGCACTCTGGAGTTGGTGCGTAACAGATTTTATTGGCAACATATGATGACAGATGTGTGCAATAAAGTCCAAACGTGTGAGCGATGTATTCATCAAAAAGCTAGGGCTGAACGTAGCGCTCCACTTGTGAACATCTCCACTAGTAGGCCACTAGAACTTGTTTGTATAGACTATTTGTCTTTAGAGCCGGATAGGAAAGGATCAAAGAACATACTCGTCATCACGGATCATTTTACAAAGTACGCCGTAGCTGTCACAACACCAGACCAAAAAGCGAAAACAGTTGAAAAGCATTGTGGAATAATTTCTTTGTCCATTATGGATTTCCAGAATGGTTGTGACCAGGGCCGGGATTTTGAATCCACATTGATAAAGGAACTGTGTAGCCTCCTTGGGATCAAAAAGACTAGGACAACTCCCTATCATCCACAGGGAAATCCAGTGGAGAGGTTCAATAGGACTCTCATCAGTATGCTGGGCACACTGCAGGAAGAGGACAAAATGAGGTGGAGGGACTTTGTGCAACCATTAGTGCATGCCTATAATTGCACGAAGCATGACACAACTTTGTTTTCCCCATATCAGCTTATGTTTGGGAGACAGCCAAACCTTCCTATTGACATTGCTTTTGGTCTCAATTTTGGGGAGAGGAAGAAGCAGTCACACTTGCAGTATGTGAGGAATCTGAAGGAAAGCCTTTCAGAAAGCTACAAAATAGCTGCTCAGCACAGCTCAAGAAGTGCTTTTCAGAATAAATGCTATTTTGACAAAAAAGTAAGGGAATCCAAGCTTGAGGCTGGGGATCGTATCTTAGTGAGAAATGATGGAGTTCGTGGCAAGCATAAATTGGCTAATAAATGGAGTCAGACAATTTACCGGGTAGTGAAACAGGTAAAAGATCTTCCAGTTTAGTTCCGTGTACCACTGATGGCCCAGAAAAAGTATTGCACAGGGATTTGCTATTGCCTTGTGGGTTCCTGTCTCCTTCAGTTCCCGTAAACCCAAAGCCAGTGGAGATAAAATCGGCAGATGAAGGGGCTATATTCCCTGGAGGAACAGATTCTGGTAGCGTTAGTGGACATAGTTGTAAAGACATCCCACTTTCAGATAGCAAGGATGATATTGAGCATTACCACTCTTACTGTATGCCAGGGCAGGATGATAGTGTTGTAAGAAGTGTGGAAGGAGGAGTTGGCAAAGGGCTGTCGGAACTTTTCCCATTTGAACAGAGTACAGGTCAGGACAATAATGTTAGGCCAGAAGGGAAAATAACCGTGACTTGGAGTAGTGATAAAGGGATGGTACCTATGGAGACTGAAGTAAGGGCTGTAGAAAGGTCTGTTCTTGATCCAAATGCTTCATCTTTCCAACCACAAGTGAGCCCAGTGCATACAGATGAAACCGTGACAATTAGAATGGAACAATCAGGAGATAAACTAGGAGGACAGGAAACTGAGCAAGCGGGAGACCCTAATGTATCAGGGGTTGAAACTGTTGAATTAAGGAGAACTTCGAGGGAGTGAGTAGCACCAAAGAGGCTGACCTATCCCTCTTTAGGGAATCCTCTTGTACTGGTGATGCAATCCATATTACATGGATTAGAGAAAGCATTTTCAGATGCCCTTGATGTTGGTGATATACCCTACATGAGCCAGTTACAGCCTATGGAATCAGAAACGGTGTAGTGGTTTGACATGCAAGGATGCATGCAGACTCAGGAGGGTGTAACAGTCGTAATTGTGTGGTGTCTCTTTAAGACGTTAATGTTTGTTTGTGACGTCACGGGAGCGCGCTGCTGCTCTCTGTAGGAGTGTGGGAGAAGCGCGCTTACAGATGGCCGCATAGATTAAGACGGACTTTATTTTCTTATCTCCCTAACTCGAAGTAACGTTACGGGTTGTAGGAATACTGCTTGCTTCATGTATGGTAAGCCAGCAGCTGTTCAACCGGGCTTTGTAAGGTTGGTGAAGAGTATATTTCACTAAAGGACAAGCACTGTGGAAATCCCCGTACCGGTGTAGTTTTTGATTGTCCCTGCTAAGAATACTGCTACCTACTCTCAACCACAGAATATAACCCAGCGTTACAAAATGGCGCCCGAACATCTTCTCTTAGACCTCAGTGTGCAGTATCTTCGAGCAGCTGTTGATTGATGCATTAAAAAGGTGCGTCACAGTGAAGTGGATTTTTCGCTATACTCGGCGGGAACGGATGCAACTTTGTCATTTTTCTGAATGTGCATGTTTGCAAGGTGAAGCACACCGGATTTCCCCCGTCATCAGCCGAATACATGCTGCAGACTTTATTTAATCTGTGCGGTCTCTTCAAGTGGGAACTTTTTCATGGAACACAGCTTTGTGCCAAAGCAGGGCGGCACGAGCTAAAAGCCGACCAGAAAGACACCAAACTGAAGTCGTGAGTGTACATATTGAAAAAAAAATAATAAAAAATCACCGCCAGAATTAAGGGCTCCCATGCTTTAGATAATTTTTGTGTGACCAGAACTGAATTTAATTTCAACGCAACTGTTGCTTTGTACAAAGCTGGGTTTAATAAGTGTGCATTATGGCTACTCACCCTGACCTGACTGATATGTGTGATGACTTTGACTTTAGATTACTCACAAA
>JAODUD010010156.1:182-11208 GCA_026784285.1 Stomatorhinus walkeri
GAGTGGACCCTCCTTTGATTGAGTGGACCCTCCTTGCGATTGATTGGACCCTCCGTGTGATTGAGTGGACCCTCCTTGCGATTGATTGGACCCTCCTTTGATTGAGTGGACCCTCCTTTGATTGAGTGGACCCTCCTTGCGATTGATTGGACCCTCCGTGTGATTGAGTGGACCCTCCTTTGATTGAGTGGACCCTCCTTGTGATTGAGTGGACCCTCCTTTGATTGAGTGGACCCTCCTTGCGATTGAGTGGACCCTCCTTGGTTCACCTGATTAGCAGTCCTGCTGATCCATCCTCCCTCAAAGCCACATGTGGAACCAGCAGAAAGGCCGGAGGTTGTCAGCACATGCTAACTTCCTGGAGTGATGCCGTACCACACCCTACCACCCATCATCATGTTCCCCCCGGTAACCATTATGTAACCACGGCGACCGGCCATTGTGGTTTTCACAATGGAAGCTTGTCCATCATGTTTGAAATCCTCTGTTCATCGTGGCCCCTCCCCAGAACTGGATTGGTGGCAGGCTGGATTTCTTAACTCAGGGCTTGTGATTAAGTACTCGAATGTGACAATATTCCCTAGAGATGGAAGGCAGACCTAAAGTGCTTCGGCCTGGATGGTAAACAGCTAAGGTCTCTCACTTCCCAGGCAAACAGCCACTCCAGTTGATTGCTGGTGTGGGACGGAGCTACTTTACAGATGCTGAGCTCTCGTGTCAGACGGATCCCCTGAATCCTTCATGCTTTGTTTGCAAATAACACAGCCGAATGCGTAAACAAGGATTTAAAGTCACTTTCCCTGATGTGGGATGCTAAAATATTGATCCCTGTGCAATTTTCCTTTGACATCCAGTCGTCGCACATCCACAATCAATGAATGGATGGTGAGGGGATAATGTATTGTTCTTATAGCTGCTTGCCAGAGCTGGAGTCAAAGTATGAGGTCTTATTAGTAATTATTTTTTCTGTATGGGCGTATAGTGTGCTTTCCAGTGTGGGAAAGACTTCGACTGAAGCTGCTCTCATCGCTATTCTGTCCACACAGGCGTAAAGGTCAGGAATTAACACATCTGAAAGAAATATACAAAGCGTGAAAACCTTCAGCCCAGGAGCTGAAAATCCAGGCTGATGTGCAAACAAAGAGACTCAATTCTGTGATTTTTCCTGCTATCAGACTGCGTGACTACATGGCATTGATTGTTATCAAGCAGGCAGGATTTTCTATAGGTAATGTGGCGTGTAGCTGATGTAGCCGTGCTGGAAAACAGATATTTATACACAGGCTGGTGTGAGACAGCAGGCTTGCTCAGTGTGGTGGATGAAACGCTTAAATCCTGTCTCTCTTCTCTTATAGCGTCGTCAGATGTGCTTGGATGTCCACAGCATATGTGCCCCAGCGGATGATGGAACAGAGTCCCAGGCCACCTGGAGTCTTAAAAACCACTGACATGCTCCTAAAGTGCCGCATGGCAGCAGGAGAGACACCGGGCAGGTCTTTGCAGGAAATGGTGAGGATTAAGTGACTCCGGTAAGGAGTAAGGATTAAGACTGTGTTTAAGTCTAGCAGAACTGTTTTTATTTGGAGCTTGTTATGATTCGCTGAGAGCCAAGACCGGAAAAGGGTTGACTGCCCATGAGCAAATGAAGGGCAAATTTTTTATTCAGTCCCAATTCTATCATGACAGAGAGCATTATTAAACATCAGCTACAGGTCATGGACTACTAATACTGCTATGTGGCCAGGATTGAAGGGGAAATCAGCTCGTGTGATGAGATGTATTCAGTTATTTGTCACTTTAATATCAATGTTAAGACATTTAATGTTTCAGGATGTACGACCTGCTCCAGGAAGAATGGAGAATGGAGAACCATGTGACCCGAGAGATGGGGAGAAAGGAACTCTGGGATAGGTGACGTTTGCTCAAGGACGTCTCAGCCGATCTTCATCTGCTATAATCAATAAATAAAGCTACTTCTAAAGTCTTGTTTCATGTTCAAAGCAGGGCTATCATTGCTGACCAAGGGTGAGTATCCCAAAGCCTGCTTAACGTCGCGTCGTTTATAAGAGTTGTAAGATAGATAAGAAGGTTTTGGGAAACATTATAGCACAGTGAAACAAGGTTTGAAAAAAAAAAAACAATGACACTAAACAAAAACAATACAGACTGCTTTTGAAACTAATTGAAGTAAAATAGAAATTACTTTCTGTTATAATTTTAAAATATTTATTTATGTTAATTACCATTAATAATACCTGGAACCTGTTTTGCCCCTTTTGAGGACATTAGTAACCAATGTCACTTATATATTCATGTAGGTTTCCATGAAGATCAGACACATTCAATATTAGTCTCTCCCTTGGAATAAAAATACTAAAACTTATTCAAAAACTAAAATATATAAAAACTAAATAGAACATATCTTTAAAATAAAACGTAATGAAAACTAATAAACCAAACTGACAGCGAACTAGAACTAAATTGGATTTGAAATGAAAGCTGAAAAAACATACAAATGAAAACTAAATAAAAAAAAAATCAAAACAATATTAAGAGCGGTTGAAAGCCACACTGCTGTGAGGTATTGCCAGCACTGCGGGGGAAAGGCAGCGGCCTTTGATGTAATGACAATGGGCAGAGCCATTAGCCAGGGCAGCGCTCTCTGCCCGAGGGACACCGTAATGTCTGTCCCCATGGCGATCGGCTAACGACGTCTTTATAGCATTAGCTTAATTGTGAGATGTGAAGCCTGCTGACAGCAAAGTCAAATATACAGCAGAATGAAGCCACTGGTTGCAGGGATCGTATTTTTAGTCCTATGAAAGGAAAAAGAACTCCACCCTGGTCTGGGTCTCTGCGGTGGGGCCTGGAGCCTCTCACAGCCCGAGAGGTTATAAGGTTGGGCGCAGGACTCCGGCTCCTTCAGCGCTCAACACATCTGAATCGCCAACAAGACAGTTATTTAACAGCAGAGTCCCAGACCTCGGGCAACGCTGGTTAATCTTGACAGCTATTTCACCGAATGTAAATTACCTGGAAATGGTGCAGAAAGGTAGCAATTCATATTCTCACCTTCTGCTGCATAAGAATCCAGATGGAAGCTCCTGGTTCTGTATCAGTACAGAAGATCAGCATTTAATATGTTTGCGCCCATGACCACAAAGTCGTTTAAAAATGCTGTCAAGTCAAACCTGTTCAAATGTTTCTTTTTAGAGATTATTATCTCACAGTGGATATTCTCTGACTGCAGCACAAGTCAATAAAAAACTAAATGGGGTAAAAATGCGATAATGGAGAATTTACAATACAGATTAAAAAAATATCTTTGGCTGTAGCGAATGATTTACCAAAGATGCTAATGGAAGTAAAAAAAATACTCAGAAAACTGGGGTCAGGAGGAAATAAATATTTCACAAAATGTGGGGCTTTGAACTATTCCAAGGAAGGAGAGCTTTAAAAGGAAAGCTTTTAGCTCTAACTGGTGTAATCATTTTCCATTATCTCCGTGGTCAGTTTCACGTCTGGACTAAAAATAATCCTATATGACCTTTAGTGCTTAGGTGCTTCTACAGTCCCATAAACATTCATATCATTAGTCTGTCGTGGCTTAACTCCCTAAGGTACAAACATTTGCACCCCTCCTGTAATGTAATTCCCGCCAACAGTATTCCTATTTTCTCTCTCTCTCTGGTTGATAGAGAGCTCAGTAGTGTTCATAATGCTCAATCCTGCAAACTGCTACCATCGACAATCGCCTAAATGCCCCTTCCTTTCTCTCCTATTAAAGGCTGAAAGGTTCAGTACATTACACCTTTTTTCCTATAGATTGTATGTGAGTTGTTCTCCTTTTAAACCGCCTGCATTGTTCAGTTTTTCTAGCGTGCCGGCTGTATGACGTCTACACCCCCAGAGTCGAAGATTATCTTTTGTCATTGTACTTCTGACTTATAAAAATTTTCCAAGAAAATGTCTTTGAAAAGGCACTGAGTGCCATCGAAGCAAATATTGATTTGACTTATCGCAAAATTGAACCCTCTGTACTGCTTATTGAGCTGTAAATCTGGGCAGCCTGATTTGCATCTGAAGATACGTGTCTGAGGAGTAAACCTGGACCAGGGTCTGGTATCAGGGGACAGACAATTATATCATCTACTATCATCTTACTGGTAATTTGTCTTAAAATGGCTTTTTAAAATATGGTGATGATGTCAGAAGTTAATTATTTTGCTTGTTACATATATTATGTGAGCATGTTACCGGGAAACTGCACTGAGATTTGTTCATTTCAGATGCTAATGTATCCAATTTCCTGATGCTATCGTCTGCATTCGAGTGGATAACAGGCTCTTATGGAAAGTGTTGATGACAGTCTCCTTTATATGCATGTGGATAAGTGTGAGGAGCCCGCAACATTCTGAGAGTACCTGGAGTGGTTCGCAAAAGTAGTATGCGGGGTTTGCTCTTTTAACTTAATATCTGCTACCAATAACTCAACAGTGGACTCTACTCCTTCTCTCGTAATTGTCAGGACGTTAAAGGGACCCAGCTTCTTGTAGAGTTTCTGATGGGGCGTCACATGACTGGCAGCACGTCTCGGACTGACCGTCTGCAGAAGGCGCTCTGGCGGCCCAGCTGGACCGTGGACAGGGACGTGAGAGAGAATCAAGAAGTCACACTTGTAATAGCAAGGTGCTTTGATCTGGGAGTACAGTAAAGACCCTCCAGAACATGACACTGAAATGTCAAAGACTAGAGTTTGCCAAATATACAGAGTGGAATGTAATTTGCGACGTTCGGATCTGAAAGTGCAACAAGGAGAGAAAGTCAGACAGATTTAAGAGTCAGAAAGGCGTATGGTTGCCATAATTAGAAAGGCACTCGGATGCGGAATAAGAGAATGGGCGCTGCAGGCGCCCCAGGGACTCCAGCACCTGGATGACTCCACGTCTCTGCATCCCCTAATCAGCTTCTAGCAGGAACTAATCCCCCAGCAAATCCTCTCCAGGTTCTGTGTAACCTTTCACAATGCCACCCAGACAGGTCTTCTGGATGGGCCCTGATGAATACACACCAGAATAATCTCTTAAAAAATATCCTTGATGTATGAGGTAAATAAGGAAAAGATGCAGAATTCAAATGGTACTTTGTAATAATATCTGTCAGATTTTGGGAAACTTGCCAATTGCTGGTTCTAGACCATTTCAACTGGGGGGACAGACTGGGGCCAGTTGTCCTGTTCGAACACAAGCTTGATTTTTTTTTTCTGTCGTTAACTTTGCTTTTCACCCATTGAAGCGACTCATCCGCCCCCCGAGGCCCCCGCAAAAATGTGCCTACGTCAGTATTTGCCTGTTCCCAGCGCACAAAACTTTAGTCCACATATATAAATTAAAATAATTATAATAAAAATAGCAGTAATAATAATTATACATTTATTTCCGACCTAAGTAGCATATGTATTTATGGGGGGTATGTATGTTGGCTCTGGCCTGCCCTGTCCCACCCCTGCACTTGCCTTTATAATTTCTAAAGAACAAAGTAGACAATGGAAAAATGTTGCAGAATACAGGTTGCTATTTTCTGTTTGATTTCTGATAATGTTCGGGGTCCCTGTGGGAGATGTACCTATGAATTAGCATTTCTGATATTTGCTAGAACAAGAAACATCACAGTATATACAGTGCATGCATCACAGTATATACATCACAGTATATACAGTGTATACATCACAGTATATACAGTGTATACATCACAGTATATACATCACAATATAAACAGTGTATGCATCACAGTATATACATCACAATATAAACAGTGTATGCATCACAGTATATACATCACAGTATATATAGTGTATGCATCACAGTAAATACATCACAGTATATACAGTGCATGCATCACAGTATATACATCACAGAATATACAGTGCATGCATCACAGTATAAACAAGGTATGCATCATAGTATATACATCACAGTATATGCAGTGCATGCATCACAGTATATACATCACAGTATATACAGTGTATACATCACAGTATATACATCACAATATATACAGTGTATGCATCACAGTATATACATCACAGTATATACAGGGTATACATCACAGTATATACATCACAATATATACAGTGTATGCATCACAGTATATACATCACAGTATATACAGTGTATGCATCACAGTATATACATTACAGTATATACATCACAGTATATACAGTGTATGCATTACAGTATATACATCACAGAATATACAGTGTATTCATCACAGTATATACATCACAGTATATACAGTGTATGCATCACAGTATATATAGTGTATGCATTACAGTATATACATTACAGTATATACATCACAGTATATACAGTGTATGCATTACAGTATATACATCACAGTATATACAGTGAATGCATTACAGTTTATACATTACTGTATATACAGTGTATGCATCACAGTATATACATCACAGTATATACAGTGTATGCATTACAGTATATACATCACAATATATACAGTATAAACATTAGGGCTCCCCATTTCACATGTTCAAGGGCCAGAATCCAGCACAGTCTGCAGATTTCCATGTCCAAGTACACAAACTAAACCTGGTTTAAGGTGTGTTTGAGCAGGGAAACAGTTAAACTGTATTGGATTCTGGCCCATTAGGAATGGAACTGGAGAACTTGGACATGCATACTAATAACCGGATAATTCTGTGAGAGATGGTATCTGTTCCCTTCGCCCCTCTGTCGCTGTTCCATTTTACTGCGTTAGCTCCAAGGTGGACTGGAGAAGTAACTACACTGACTGTCTTGCTGCAGTTCTTATCAGAGTCCTGCAAGAAGGGCATAAGGTACCACATCGTATATGGCAGACTGAGCGTAGCAGCAAACTCTGACTCAGCTCTGAGCTTCATCTTTGATGTTTAACCAGCTGTTTATGGGCAATAGCGGTGTCTCAAGCCTTTTGTTTAAACACCCTAGTGTGGGAAAGCTGACCATGCTTCGTGGAAGTCTTATGCTGTGTGTAAACTCCGTGGAAGTATGTACACGTAATGTACACAGATCTGTGGTGACAAAGGGAAACACGATCCAATCCTGCTTTACCTGCAGCTTGTACGACTCACCTGGTTTGACCCTGAAATACAGCATCACTAATCCCCCTAATAGCTGTACTATGATGAACATTGCATTTGTGTGTGTGTGTGTCTGTATATACAGTATATATGTTAGCCAAAATACGAGTTCAGCCTATTCAGTTGTCGTTCAGATACGCCAGCTACAGCCAGCTAACCAAGTTTACCAGCACAAATTACTAGACAAACCGAAACTGAAAGAAGCCCTAAAATCGCTGTTACACAAAGTAAACTGAGAGGCTGGAACAGGTTTGTGCAGCAGGAGGCATGTTTGTGCAATATACTGTGCTACGATTCACCCGGAATATCCCAGCTAACCAGGGGTGTTCCTGGAATCTTAGCCAATGTTACATGAAGGGCCTCCGAGAAGCTGGCAGAGAACAGTTGCATTGTAACTTTACTGAAACCTTACTTTCATGTTTTACATTTTAACAAATGTCCTGTCAATGTCAACACAGTAACATTATTTTCTGAACATCCGTTCAACGCAATTTATGTAGAAAAATATTATTTTACAAAAAACAGCACATGAGCATACTGAGAATGCTCCATCCAGCCTCACACCCATGACCTGTGACCCCACCCAGACCGGCGGGGGGGGGGGGGGACCTGCTTCTGTTTTGGAAGCGGGTGCCTACTTGCTAATGCACATGCTAATGTAGTTTGTTTATGCTGACCTGTACTGTAGATATGGGCTTAAAGGCGACTGCTATTCTGTTATTCTGTCAGGCTATGGTGGGGGGGGGGGGGGTCCTGTATGGTTTTTTCATAGGCCGTGAATGTCATTATACCTACATACAATGTATGCAGAAGTGCAGGAACTGGGGAGGGGGTGAATGTGTACGCCACAAAATTGAACTTAGCTTCATTCATCCCACCCTTATTACATAGATCGTTACATTTTAATTAAGATTTGCCACCCCCCATATCAAATTCTGTCCTACACCGTTGAATGTATACGTAAAAAACAAATTCCCACAGTTCCCTCCAGAAGGTTCATAATTTAATGAAGGTTTATAAAATAGTTTTTAGCTATTATTTGAGCTTCATACACACTTTGAAAGCTGCATAAATGCAGAGAAATGGAGGAAGCAGACTCACCCAGTGGACAGATCATCACCTTAACGTCAGGAAAGTGGACAGATCATCACCTTAGCGTCAGGAAAGTGGACAGATCATCACCTTAACGTCAGGAAAGTGGACAGATCATCACCGAAACATCAGGAAAGTGGACAGATCATCACCGAAACATCAGGAAAGCGTGGAGGTGGTGTGATGCCGGGCCGTCCACTGATGACTAGGCCACAACTATGACGATAAGTCTGAGCTCCGACTAGAGATTCTAGTCCTGATACACTGTGGATTCACCGTCTGGAAGGAAGGGAAAGAGGAAAGAAAAACTTGCAGTGGAAATTAAAAATGTGGGGGGGGGGGATATAAAGAAAAAAAGGGGCAAAAAGCTGCTGTGGGTTCACAAGAAATCAATGAGTTTTTCTGAACTGGTCAATGGAAAAAGCAGACATATAAGCAGGTGCAATGTGGGGCCTCGTCATTGCTGGGTGACGCGGGAGACTCGGCGTCACAGGAGTGATGACAAAGCACTGGCCAGTCCAAGCCATGGTGTCGCCCAGCCGCTTGGGGAGTACCAGCAGATCTGCAGAATGAGCTAGCGGAGGCTCGTCGAAGTCTGGGCTGATCTGCCCCCAGTGCCTGACCCTTGCTGGGGAGAGCAGCCAGCAGATCAAAGTGAGGGATCATCTAATGCTCTGCTGGAAAAGGCAGCGCTACAAGAGCAGGAGGTCTGGAGGAGACAGCGGGAAGACTGAACACAACCGGAATTTCAGGGAAACGTTACCTCTTTTACCTTATATAGTAAGACACAAACAATTTATAACTTTCATTTTATCATGTATTTATGCAGGTCACACTTCAAGTAAATGATTATTAATTACCATGGGCATGAGGAGACACCTTAGAGAAAGTAAATGCATGTATTCGACAGAGTATAAAAGTAGGATAAGCATTTGACAGACTGTGAAGGAAAGATTATACAACATTCTTTATTCCATCAACAAAGGATTATTTCATCAGTCCAGTTATTAAGGTAATAACCACACTTTTGTGTGTTGACTCACCTCTCAGGCTTCAAGGTGAAGAATAAAGATTTCAGTTATTTAAAGACGGTCATTAAAGTAATTTAAGTTATTATAAGTATTAAAATGTGAATACTGTAATCTTTTGGTCACTGAGGTGCTTTGAGTATGAGGCATGGGGGTGGGTGGTGGGAATTTAAGTGACTGGGGTTTAAAAGGCTAATTTCAGTTTCTTTTGATTTGGGGTTGCTGTCAAGTGGTATTTTCCACCAGTTGTCTGCAGTGATCTGAAGGACAAACTTGACACCATTCTGCAAGATTCTAATTTCTTTGTTAATTTATTTTTTATGTTATGCTTGCTTAAATGGGTTCTCCATGTGACCCTGCACTGGGCACCTGTGTGTAAGATGGATAGATGTATGTATGGATGGATGCAGAGTCAGGGGTGGGCTTCCCTCGAACCAGTGCCAACCCAACCTCGGTGATGCTCCCCATTAAAATCTTGAGCCTAACAATCAGATTTGTTTCTGTGCATGGATGGATGGATGATTTGACTTCCTTTTGTGTCTGTACAGTTTTATTGCATTGACTACCTTACCCACACTAATCTGTAAAAGGATCACTCCCCAATAAAACCTCTCCTGTCCAGGATCCCATGGTTCAGCTTGCCATAGTAACTGGAGTGACACTAAGCAGAGTAATTATTACACACTGGCTAGAGTGAATCCCTCCGGCTGCCAACATTCTGATGAACACTGATCAGTGGGACATGGAAATGGGATTTTAATAAGTTTATTAATATACGTTGCTGATCAGTAGTTCTCAGCTGATGACCTATTGGCACCTGAGGAGGTGCGACAGGCAGAAATGTCGAAGCAGGTCAACACTGAACTGCATAATCAATAGCTAACCTGACTTGATTTGAAAGTACTTGCAAATCAACGTGCATCTGTAAAAGTGTCATCTCACACAGAAAAATTAACACCAAAACAGAAAGGTACTAAGAAGTGAATTTATTTCTAGAAAATCCATAATCACACTGTATCTATTCAAACTGGCAAGCGCCCATTATAACACTGCATTTAGCCCAGTGGCTTTGACATTACATTTGTCAGATGGAGCTGATAATCCAGGGAAAGCCTGCTTCTCCTTTACAGGCCTCCGGGGGCTAAAGGTGCACAGAGGCTAATACATCAGGAGTAATATGACTGGGAAAAGCCGCTATTGGCAGGGCTAGGGGTCCTGCACCTGGGGGGAGCAGGCAGTGCTGAGGGCAGCCGGAGCAGAGCTGCACAGACGCTAAGGTGCTAAAGAGCCCTGCACGTTTTGCGGCTGTTTTCCTGAGAAGCACGATCAGACTGACAGATGTCAGTGTGAGGCCTCAGACCTTCGGCTGCCCTCTGCATTTTGGGCCGGGTTATGTGGAGGCCGACAGATTGCCTGCTGATGGACTACACCACACTGCAGGCATCACACCTATTATGGGATGTCTCCCACGGCATTTTCAGTGATAGCATACAGTGTAGGATATTCAGGATTGTTTACACATTTTTCTACTTTGTGGGGCATGAATTCCATCCATCCATCCATAACCATCTGGAACCTACTGAAGGTGGGGAGAACACACAGTCCACCGCAATGCCAGTCCAGCACAATGCCAGTCCACCACAATGCCAGTTCATCACAATGCCTGTCCACCGCTATGCCAGTCCACCGCAATGCCAGTCCACCGCAATGCCAGTCCACCGCAATGCCAGTCCACCGCAATGCCAGTCCACCGCAATGCCAGTCCACC
>JAODUD010010157.1:0-11181 GCA_026784285.1 Stomatorhinus walkeri
TGATGAAATTCCATTTTATTTAGCTTTAATTTTATAAATTAAATTAATTAATGAATTAATTAATGTCTCTATAAACATAATCAAGTAATTGTAAACTGCTTATTTTTTTCTTTATTAGTATTATCTATGCGTGTGTCAGCATAAATGATTTCAGTCTCCGGTGACAATTTACACTGCTTTTAGCATCAGCTAAGGCACGGCCATTAATATTATCCTTCAAAGAGGTGGGGTGGCCTCCCCTACTCACAATGATAATAAGTCATTCCTAACCTCCGAATATCAAAGAACACAGAATATAGGAAGGTAGTTTTTGTATGTCCATATTCATGGATGGCTGCTATTGCAGAATTACCCTAATGCTAAACATAAAAAATGCATAATTACTTACATATGTTATTCCCAGTGATAAAGTTAAGAAACACTCATCAGAGGGCAAAAAAATATTCATTTACAGAAATATAGATTTTTTTTTTGGTTTGTATGTTATGGATTATACCATGGTACTGCAGCCTTTGGTTTTCAGCAGAAATGGCTGAGTTTATATAAGCTAAGAGTTTGAAAAAGAAGCGAAATCAATAGTCAATAGTTATGCTATCTACAGAACACTCCTTGAAATGGCTTTAAGCTGCGAATGTTTCCCCCCCCCCCATATTATATTTCAGACTTTCATATTTCAGTGGTGCTGGTAGCATGTCAGTAGATTAGTGGATTGCTTGGTTATTCAGAGCTTGACTCTGGCCTTGTTCTCCGTGGAAAATGTGCAGCAAATCCCTCTTTGTTTTTATAAAACCAGCCATATGCTTTCGGAAAACCCTCACCATGTCATACCACGCTATCATCACAGGCTCGTTCCCCTCAGAGGTCCCAGTCTGCTTTTTACAAAGGGATGCAAAACAGCGCACTCTCCGTTCATTTCATTTGACCTGTCTTACTTCTCCTTGTAACTGCAGTGGACAAACCTAAATAATTAATATTACTCTTGCAGCTTTTCTTGAATAGGCAGTTGTTGTGAATTCACGCAGGCCCAAAGATGCAGAAAGACCACTGAAGCAGCTTTGCTGTGATGTCTCTGAAAGATGCGTCGCTAAATAGCAGGAAGTATCACTGAAACGTTTGAAAAAGACGCCAGTGCGGCAGCATTAGGAGGCGGCTGGGAGGGTAGCCATTAAAGTTACTGCTTCACTTTACAGTCCTTGGATTTTCTCATCAGTTAATAAGTGCAGAGAGATGCCCATTTCCTGCCTGGTGTTTCAAGTTCACAGAAACACTTTGAGCAAACCATCTGAAAACACTGTCTGTTGATATATCACCCCCCCCCCAGCTTCAGTGACAGTGTTCAATCCAGGAGGAATTAGGTGAGAACTAACTAAAATGTGAACTAACTATGGTGAGAACAAACTAGGATGAAAACTAGCTAAGGTGAGAACTAACTAAGATGAGAACTAAATAAGGTGAGAACTAACTAATGTGGGAATAAACTAAGGTGAGAACTAAATTTCATGCAATGTCATGCAAATCTTTGTGTTCTGATTTTTTAAACACTGAATCAGCTGCTGACAAATTATTTACTGGCTTATAATCATGGGTCCTGTTAAAATCTTTTACATAATATAGAATTTTGTGATTGAAGTGAAACTGGTGAGACACTGGTCATATGTGTCATAGATAAACAAAGCAATTATTGTTGCTTTCCTTACTCATTTCTACTGAACACCATCTTTCATTCATTGTATGTTTCAGCAAACCGGTTAAGGTGACGGTGGGGTGACGATGAACTGGTGAAACTGGGTTTAGTGCTGTGGGAAGTGACAGCATGGTATTCCCATGCAGCCCTGTTATTCGGTCCGACTGACTAAGCTGTACTCATCCTGCACTCACCAGCTTGTATGATTTCTAGAATGACCAGATAGATCAACTATATGTGTTTTTACCTGAATGCTGAGAGTCCATTTTGCTATTTGTAGGTCTGTGATGACTGTTCCCCCGGCAACAACCATCAAACCACTGCGCACCGTGCTCAGCCAGTCCATTGTGATTCATTTACATTTTTTCCGTTATGTTTAATTTGCAGCATTTCGTTAATTACAATATTACTCCATTTGTTTGTTACCATTGACTTAACGCACCAGTGCTAAAACCATATAGATAATCCTCAGCGGCTGGGGAATTCAATAAGGCAATGGTCGGTACAGCGAGGGAAACTGACTTTGACATTAAGAGTAATTATCAGTGGTGAATATGTTGGACATGACTGTGGTGGACCATTATGCCTGATCACTTATCATACAGAATAAATGCATTTTATTTGCCATGCGATTATTAAACTGTCAGAGAAAAGTAGGTTTATACAGGATTTTGACAGTCAAGCATAGTACAAGATGTTAAATGGTAATCATGGCATTTCTATAGACAGATTATTACATTCATGTCCATTTTAAATTAAGTACATACGGTACAAAATTCACATCAGAATATCGCTACCTATTTATTTCAAAGCAATGTTTATCTTCCTTCTCCATAAATAATGGGGAAATGGAAGTCAGAAGAAATAAATACAACAAATAAAATTTAATATAAGATTAAATAAAAATAAATTTAGTTTAATACAGATTAAACAACGAATCGTGGTCATCATCATCGTCATCATCGTCATCATAATCGTCATCATCATCGTCATCATCGTCGTCCTCCTCGATTTCATGCCGCTTTTCCCGATGAGGGTCGCAATGGCCGTCTGTCAGTTAAGTCAGAGCAGGTCTCCTTTCCATAACCACCAAACCAGGCTTGATCATGAGGATCCCTACATGCATTAAAGGGACTGTTTCCGTTTTGTCATGCAGTATGTCAATCAGGGGGCTTCCCTCCGGTGTGACACGCCTAGGACAGCTAACATAGGAGCCATCCAGGCAGCACCTGTATGCAATCAAAAGAAAAAGTACGTGAACCCTTTGGAACTACCTGGTTTTGTGCCTTATTTTGTCATAATACGTAATCTGATATTCATATGAGTTACAATAATGAACAAAGACAATCTGTCTGGACTAATATGCATAATTTTTGTATGCATTGAATGCATCATTCAAATATTCAGTGTAGGTTGGAAAAAGCAAGTGAACCTGTGAATTTAATATCTGGTTGAACCTCCTTTGGCAGCAATGACCTCAGACAAGCGCTTCCATTAGCTGTGGATCAGAGTTTTGTGCCATTCTTCCAACTGCTTCAGCTCAGTCATATTCTTACGATATCTGGTGTAAATGGCTCCCTTGATATCATTCCACAGCATCCTGTTTGGAAGGAGGTCTGGGCTCTGACTGGGCCGCTCCTAAAGGCAGATTTTCTTTTTTGCAGCCACTCTGTTGTAGATTTGATTGATTGATGTTTGGTTGACTGATGTTTGGGGTCCTGCTACATCACCCAACATCCACTGAGGATAGTGGGCACCCACCTTGAAATTATCCTTACAGTATACCTCGATAATCTTGGTTATTAAATTTCCCCTTGATGATGGCAGGCTGTCCAGAGCCTGAGGCAGCAAAGCTCGCAAAATCAAGATGCTCCCTTTGCTGAATTTCACTGTTGGGATGTTTTCATCCTTATATTTGGTGTCCTTTTTACTTCCCATGTACCTCTGTATGCTCTCCTCAAACAATTCAGCCTTGGTTTCATCAGTCCACTGAACATTCTCCCAGTATCAGTGTGGAGTGTGAAGCTGGTCTTTGGCAAACTCCAACAATCCAGCACGGTTACTTTTTGGAGAGCCGTGGCAATCTGCCATTGTCATTGTCAGCACCAGTTTTGTCTATCTTTCGTGTCCGTTCCCTGTTTTGCCAGCAGATGTTGCTGGCCATCTTGTCTTTCCTAGTCCCTTAATTGAATTATTAGTTTCATCTGTTACCTGTTTTCCCTACCCATGTTAATTAGTCTCACCTGCCCTGTCTTAGTCTTGCTAGTCTTAGTATTTAAGTTCCTGCCTCTGTTTATTCCCATTGTTTCGTTGAATGTTAGTTGTTCATGTTTAGTCCAGCTTGAGTATTTTGCCTGCCTGTCTGTGTTATCCCAGCTGTTTTTTGTCCTAGTCTATTTACTTGGTTACTGTTATTCCTCTTTTGCTTTTGACCCCTCGTGGTCTGCTTTTGTTTTAGTAGCATCCCTAGTGTTTTTCCCTTTTTATTAAACCCCAGTGTTCCCTGAGCCACAAGTGAGTCATCCAAATTTATGTTCCTGCCTGCACCATGGCCCAGTCACGCCCCAAAAGCCCCTCAACCATGACAGTCATGGTCCTGCCATGGTCATCATGCCTGTTCAGTGTTTTGCATATGGCAGACTCATGAACAGAGATGTTAACCACTTCCGATGATTCCTTTTTAACATAGCAGAGCATTCTGCATTGTGTCTGTCATCTTAGCTGGGTGTCCATTTCTAGAGAGAGTAGCCATAGTTAATGTTAAAGATAAAGTGGGATTTGACAGGTGTGGGGACTACAGTGCAGCAGGAAAAAATGCTGCACATCAAACTAACTCTCATATTGACAAACTACTATGTCCATACCGCTACATTCATTCAAAAACTATCCACACAGGCATTGTCACATTGCTTTTGAAAGCATTTCCACAATACAGTGAAACATTAGCCTACATTAGGCATGTGCGCATCGACGTAGTGATCGGGGATTTAGTTTTTTCTTGGTGTAAATATGCAGCAGTCACACTGTGTATCAGACAATGAAGTTGCATTCAGGTTAGCAACCGGGACATTGCCTTTGAAAGCAAATCCTCCAAGGTTCAAGGTTCAAGGTTGCTTTATTGTCATTTCAACAATATACATGGTACAGTACACAGTGAAATGAGATAACGTTCCCCAGGACCGTGGTGCTACATAAAAGGCCCGGAACAGTACAAAAAAACATGGGTTGCACGTATGCCACATAAGACAAGACAACTGTGTAAAACTTGTGTGGTCCACAACCACACCCCAAGTCTAAAATGGAGTTTTCAGAAGTAAACTGAGAGCGTTTACAGAAAGAAGTCTTTGTTTTTGGGGGTGAAAACTCCAGGGCAGTGTGAACAAAAAGTGAAAATGGAGACTAATGTCTATTTTTTTAAATGAAAACCTAGCAGTATGGATATAGCCTCATGCAAGCAGTGAGAGCAGTAGTGGAGCTAAAATGACCCCCACCCACTCTGACAGAGCAGGGCAGGAGGGCTCTTGTAGGGGATTCCTGACTGTCATGCCAGCGGGCACAGCCCTCACTGCCGTGCTAGCGCCGCTTCTCAGCGGGACATAAGATAGCCAAAGTGCTTGCCAAAGTGTCATACTGTAGCTATCGTACCAGTAGAAAGCCAAGTTGCACATAAAACAACTTGTGTGTTTGGTGATATTTGTTGAGCTCTGTGAAAATTTACATTTGAAATTACCACTTCAGAAAAAAACAGCTCTTTTTATGTTCACTCCCTTTCTGTAGCTAGCTAGTACCGATAATCTGCATGCACGAATCCATGCCGTTAATCTGCATGCTGAAGGGAAGGAATGATAACAGAAAAAGGATGTGTGAGTGTGGCGGCTGGGTTTGTTGGCTGACACTACTTTCTGATTTGTTGAGCATCTCGATGGTATCAGCTGGAAAGAACACCAGGCTGCGACACATTAACGATAAACTCGCTTGATATTATGACGCATGAAATTTCCAAACAGATTTATTTATGTATTAAGCAAAGATGTTGGAACGCTGTTCTGGATCATTCCAGCCCCCTTTAACCCCTAGCTGTAATCCACACCTGTAACCTACATAATATCATTGATTGGAATCCAGGCTCCTGACTCCATTTAGTTTTTGCTGAAGTCATTAACCCAGGGATTGACATACTTTTCCCAACCTGCACTATGAATATTTCAATTATGAGTTCAATACATACAAGAACAATACAATAATTTGTATGTTATCAGATAAAACGGTTGAGATGCCCAAAAAAACTCAGCCGGCTGCTTTCAAACTGAAAGAGCAGCAGCCTTAATTCGAGGTCCTTACACACCTCAACCCCTGGCTTTGTCACACAAAGTTAACAACCTGACTGCTTGCACTTCGAATCTTGTTCCTTTAGTCATTACCTATAATTCACGACCATGGGCAGATTGACTGGTAAACTCCACTTTAGCACCAGAGATGCCTACAAAACTGCAGTCACCAAATGGAACCACCTGTAAATCTTACACCCCCTCTTACCATCACCCATGAAGACCACGATGTCACAAGCTATTTCACTAAGGGAACACTCTCCCCCTTCATCTGAAAGCAGCAATCGACTCCCTGACAGAGCACCATGACTTCAGATTTGAAGGCAGTAATTCTGACACTCAGCATCAAATCACTCAATTGCATGCTGGTCGGATGAGGCTAAAAGTGCACAGTCTAAAAATAGCAGGGATGCCCCCCCCATATCAGGCGTCCTTCCAACTTATGCCTTGAAAATCACAAATGGCAGTGGAGATGAGATACAGCCCTGTGGGAGACTAACTTCCACCCTTAACAGTTTTGATTCTGCACTAAGGATGCTGACACAACTCTCACTGCATGGATATAGAGACCGTACAGTGTGCATAAGCATCCTGGTGCCCCACATTCCTGCAGCACCTCCCACTATATATGCCAGGGCATGAGGTCATATGCCAAGCGCACAAAGCACATATAGACTATATTAACATGCTGCCATCCTGCTGAATGTGATTCCCTGTACAGTAAATGGGGCCCGTCCTTGGTTGTCCTATACAACCCGTGCCCTAGGGTGTTGTGGCAACGTGGATGCCACAAGGAAAACCCATGGCTTGCACAGATGTAACAACTCAGCACTTGGATTTAGATCTAGGAGGCCGTTCTTTCCAAAAATATCTCCATCATCCGACTCTTGTGCGTGAAAGTCTCCCAGTAGAACCACACGGTGCATAGAATGTCTCTTCTGAGAACCTTACTTTCTTTCTGCAAAACAGCAGGGGACTCGGCACCACTCTTCAGTGAAACACACAGACAGCACCGTTTTCCTCCATTAGAAGTTTCAGGGGCCCCCGATGTCGCCTATTGGATTGACCAACCCAGGTCTAAGGATAGGTTTATCCTATCCCCAAGGATAGGTCTAAGGATAGGTTTATTTCCTACTACTGGGTTTATTCCTTCAGCCTATGTATATTGTCACTTTGTTGTTTTCACTTAAATGTTTACTGCTATTAGCTTCCAAGCTGTTGAAATAATGCAACAGGCCGGCCTGACATTGTGTAACATGTTCTACCCTAATGTATGACAGAGGTCCTGTCAAGAATCTAGAACCAAAAATGGGTTAAAGGGCCGTTGAAGGTTATTGCTGTGGGCTCCTTCTGACTATGTCACATCTGAGTGGACAGTGGTGGCTCTACACTGCATGTCCAACACAAGCGCACCAATAAAAGCCATAAGATCGTCACAGCAGGAAAGCACATCTGTAAACGGCCTTCGCTGTCACAGTTTTTACCCTCATCGTGTCGCCTAAATGCCAGCTCCTGTCGACCCAAGAATTAAACATCAATCAACGTCTTTCATAGTCTTTTGGTTGGGAAAGTTTAAAAACGCACCATAATCCACAACGATCCATTCAACTACTAAATAGAAGATTATGAGAAATGCAGTGAAATCTAACAGCTTAGTGACGCATAAAATGTTCTGCTGCATTGAACTTCCATTTATCGTCCTATGCATGGCGCTGTTTTGCACAATACTTTGTCAGACATTTTTTGATGAGCTGCATTTACAGTGTTTGCTTTCACATGGAAATGCTCCTTGTGTGATACGCTGGCATTAAATGATATTTTCCGATATGAATATTACTGTTGCTATTCTTTTTCCCTTTTCTTGTTTTGGGTGAACCTCTCATTCACCTGTTGTGTCAGGGAATCCACCACTGCAGGAGAAGCTGCTTCTTCGAATGGCTACTTCCTCAGCCTGCATGACAAACTGGTAACCTAATAAGCAGATAAAACACAGTATGCTTGTTCAATTTCTTGTTTTTAGTGTGGGCTCTTGTTAAAATGATTTAAAGGAAGAAATTAGCATATATTCCAGGTATTATCCATAACCCAGTACTAACCCTACTTGTTACTCTAACCCCACAACCAAAAAATACCACCCACTCAAATGAGATTTTCAGAATGAACAATGTCGCACTTTTATATGACCTGTAATGATTTGTATTTTATTAAACCTGGATTACATTGAGTATACATTTAAGTATTTGGTAATGCTTTACATTAACTGTATCTTCATAATGTATTCATTAAGGATTCATACAACATTCATAAACATCATGTATGTATACCTTAAATTCACATCCTAACATCCGTTAACAGCTATAATATACATTAATAACAAACATTATATAATAATAACAAACATTATAATTCTTAGAATGTAAATGCTAGAAATCAGGCTTATGAATGTTATAAATTCATGTAAATTAATGTTCTTTCAATGTATTATGAAGGCATTATGAAGGTGCACTGAATGTTCTATGAATGTATAATGAATGCATTATGATGGTGCATTTAATGTCAAGTGTTACCAAATATTCAATTTATTACATTTATTGTTTTTATTACAAGGTTGGAGAATATATGAGATAGTTAAATGACCATTATGACATACTTTCCCAAGATTCCACCATCCTGAAAAAATGTGAAAAACAGATTAATTGCTCAGCTTAGCTTGGCACAGGTTGGCACAAAATGTTGGACTGGATTACTAAATCCTCTTGCAGGGAATATGTGATCCCACTCCTTTATGGCAGAAAACATGGCATCACTATTCGGAAAATAGCGCTTAAGTCAGCACCTGAGCTAAGGCAGATGTGCAAATGTTCACATCAGAGAATCACACAAGCCAGAAACTGAAAGCTTGGGCAGAACAAATGCAAGAGTCAGACGTTGGCAGGGAACGGAGAGTCGATGAATGCTGTCAGTTGGGTGACCTCTTACAAGAAGGGAGCTGTCATCACTCTCTGACTGTGTGCCTCTCTGTGATGCACTGACATTAACAGTGAGGCATGAGCATTTTGGACGCACTGGAAGCGCACAGAGGTGACCTGAGAACTGAGGAAGCCAGCTGGGAGAGCTGAAAGAAAAAAACGACAAAAATATAAAGACTTGTCTTGATTGAAAGCGAGGTCACCTCCTTTAAGGGATTTATTTAGAGCACATCCAAAAGCCTCCAAAACAACTGCTGGGTCCCAAACTTTTAAGGTAAAGGTTGCTATGGATGAAATCACTCTGCCCTTCAGACACCAGTCAATTGTTATACATTGCTGTGGAAGTATTGCAGACCGAGAGAGTCAAAGGAGAGCATTTCCTCTCCAGAAACAACTATTAAAAATTGCATTATGATGCAGATATGGCCATGCTCTTAAAAAGCCAGGTTTCTGGAACTCGGTACAGTATGAATTATTTCCAACTGAATCTTGTGTTGTTTGAGGTGAGAAAAACACAGCTGGTTAACAGAGAAGAGTAAGAGGTGATGTGCAGTATGGAGCTCACCTGCAGAAGGCCATCTTGGAGGGGGTGCAGAGGATAGTCAACACGGTACACTTACTGGTTTTATACCATTAACTGGGGGCAGCTTGGTGGTGCAGTGGTTAGCACTGTTGCCTCACACTTCTGGGATTTCAAGTCTCTGCCAATGATCCATGTGTGTGGAGTTTGCATGTTTGCATGTTTATCCTTCTGTCATCATGGGGTTTCCTCCAGTTTCCCCCCACAGTTGAAAACATGCTGAGGCTGACTGGAGTTAACAAAATGCCTGTAGGTGCACCTGAGTGAGTGACTGGTGTGTGAGTGTGCCCTGCAAGGGGTTGGCACCTTATCCTGGGTTATTCCCTGCTCTGCACCCATATCCTCCAGGACAGGCTCTGGACTCCCTATGAAAATGTATGGATGGATGGGTTTAATCCTAAAGCCAATGGATTACTCAAAGAGCAAAGAACAATTAGCTACACAAGGACAGTGTATACAGGGACAGTCAAGGTGAACAGGAAAAGTCATAATCTGATATTGCAGGTGAAGGTAGGACGGACTTCAATTCAGTGGCTTTGATGTACAAATTTGACCCAGGGGACAAATAATCCATTAGCACTCATTTCAGTAACGATTACATATGCAAAATTATCACAATGATTGTAAATAAAATGCACCACATTTATAGTTTATACAGCATAAAATCTCACCATTTCTCAGTAGCAAGGTACGCACAGTGCTCCTGTAACAGAACAAGCAGAATCACAACTGAATGAAGCGATTTATAAAATGTTAAATAATATTAAAATATTGATAAGATTTATGATAGAAATGATCTAAGACTGTGCCTGTTGCATGACTAATGATTGTATTTCTTTAGCAAAAGCCTGACAGGTTGCTAAAGAAAGCTCACATATCTGTCTCTTCCGTGCCTTCAGTGAGAATGTTAAGTGTGACTGTTCTCTCTTTACAACATTCACTCTCTCTCTTTTCTGCACGTGGTATATAAGAACATCACTAATTGTGCCAAAGCTGATGTAGTAAAGAAATTTTACAACTTTCATATTTAAATCTAATAAGTAATTCACGTATAATGACCTCTTTAAATATAGGGATATAATCCAGACCTGTCAAGCTAAACTGAGTATGTCACTCAACTATTTAAGCCCAAGCTCACGGGTACACTAAGGTTCCAATCTAAAACTCAGAGGTGAAAAAGTTAAACTTAAAGATCGTTTTTTTGTGTGATGTCACTAGACTGGATGTAAATTATATGTTTTTATGTTTATGGGGTAACCCACCGAATTTGCATCAAGACACATCTGACCGGCACACTATGGGCATTTCACTATAACCACTTGTCTTGAGACTCTGGGAGGATAACCTTGTGCACTGTGTATGGATGTGAGGAGAAGCACAAGAGCTTCCCAGGTGAAATATTGCGTTGAGTTGCAACCAGGTGCAAACATGCCTCTGTTCTTCTGTTATCAGATATTATATATTTATAAATGATACAAATAGCTTAAAATCTACCTCCATTCATCTGTCCATCCATTATCTCCCGCTTATCTGAGGTCGGGTTGCGGGGGCAGCAGTCTCAGCAGGGAAACCCAGACTTCCCTCTCCCCGGCCACTTCGTCCAGCTCCTCTGGGGGAATC
>JAODUD010010160.1:0-29813 GCA_026784285.1 Stomatorhinus walkeri
TTTTTTCCCCCTAATTATATTATTATATTAGTGTTCACTGTAAATATTGGGCACTGTGGCCTGCTGAATAAAGAAAAAGATTTTTGGGCCCTAGTTTCTCCTTGTCTGTAACCCTTCTTGCTGCCTACGCCACTGTTCATCCTAACAGTAAGTAGTATGCACTCTACAGAGAATGTGTGTACCAGTATATTCACCTGCAAAGTCTGATTTATGGAATTTGTGAGTATGACTTGTCATTCTAATTAAAAGTTTTTATTGCTGTAATAAGTGGAATAATGAAGAGGAAGGCATCAAAGAATTATAAGAGGAAGTGGTATATAACAGGATATATAAAACAGCTGTGTAGTTTCTGGCAAAAAATCACAGCAAAGATCAAGGTGCTTAGTTGTTCGTATCGTGATATGACTGAGTTAATTGTACTAAGACCTATACATTTTGGTTTTCTTACCTTCAGCACGGGTAGAGATTAAAGGCCCTGGCTGTTTCCCTGTGTGCAGGTTTGGTCCTCAGAAGGATGAGAAAAAAGCACAAAAGTGGTACCTGAGGTTGGTAATGGGGTGTCATGCAGCTTTACAGTGTTAATCCTTCATTCTTAATGACTCTTAATGTACTGTTCTCCTGTTTGATACTAAATGACACAAAACCGACAACAACCGCCTCATTAAGACACACAACATTTAAAGCATTTTGTTTTGTGTCATTAACTGCAGAATTGCTGGATTAAATGATTTCAGGATGTTTTTAATCCACTGCAAGGTGCAATTTTATTATTTGAAGTACCCAAAACGCACACAATTTGTCTAAAAATGTCCCTAGGTTAAAAAGATTTATGATTTCTAAGACTCAGCTCCAGGGATATAAAACGTGTTACGCCCTGTAGCATGCATATATACTTTGCATTGCTGTGAATGTTTAAAATCATGGTTCATTCCTCTAAGATTAGATGATCCATCCCACTTCTGATAATGATAAGAAGCTGCAGGAGGGATGAATTCACATTTTCATTAAGCCTCACATGGGATGCCGTGATATTTCAGTTACTGTTCATGTTCAATTCGCTAACTCTCTGATGTCCATCCTTTAAGGTTTTATTAACATAAGCATAACATTGGACCACACACACACACACACACACATTCTTCAGTCATTTCTATGTGGAAAACTCTAATCCTGACATGACGACATTAACACCTACCCAGCCCTATCCCTGACCATAAGAAACCAAACAAAATATGAGACTTTTCATGGTTTTAGTTTTTGGATTCACGTATCTTTTTGGGGACCTGTAAAACGCGACCAACTTGGACAACTTGTTGCTTATATTTCCAATTTGTACCTTAACCAGTATCTTGGAACTTGACCATTCCTGCTAAAACTTGTATGGGTTGAGATGCATTCACCTCTACCAATTCAGACCATGAATGGGTTGGTTGAGGAAAATCTAGCCTCAACTCTACAGAAAAACAAAAACACAGACCTGCTGAAACTCATACGGAATGCTTTTGTTTGTCTGCTTTTTCACGCGCGTATTAGTTTTATATCGATCGTCAATGCTTTTTATCATTAGTTAGGTAGGCATATAGGTTTAAGCAGGCAATTTTTTGGGGATTTGGAAAGGATTAAACTCATTTGCATTGTTGCCTATACCATTATTTACTAATTTCTGGGTCTTTATCGGAATTTTCAATCACTGTCACTTTTTCCCAGGTCCTTTGCTTCCGGTTGGTAATTCAATACACATAATTGTCAGTAAGTGGTCTGTTCTGCACGAGGAACCATAAAGTAACAAGAAAACACATTTTCCCAATATCATGAATTAATTTATTTACCCCATTAAGTAACAGCAAAAAAAAATCTTTTTATCAGGCAATCAATACGACGTAAACATCAAAAATGACAGCACTTCATTTATTTTAAAGAAACCTATTACTATTACTATTGTGAATATTTTCTATTTTGAAACTTAATGATTTACAAAAGATTAGTAAAATATGTAAACATATTTTGTATATATATTCTTGTAAATACACACAATCTAACATTTTAAGAACATTTTGTACATCGGGAGAAAGCAGAATACTATTGAGAGAAAAACATGCACAATGAAAGCAGATTTAATTCAAATACAGTAGATGCAAATCATACACGAAAATGATATTAAATTAATATTTCAATGGGATGTTTATAATAATATGGAACAAAGCGCAAAGAAACAAAAGAGGTAAACATTCACATGTAGGGCTCCAATTTTAAGTAGTGGTCATATGTGGGGTGGGGGGGGGGACTATTTAAGCTGACTGTAAATAACAGACAGAGAAAAACAAAACACAAATAGATAAAGGTACGCAGGCAATCACCCAACCTGAAATTTACTGACGCATTCAATTATTTTCAATGTTTTCCGTAGCCACTACAACTGAATTAGGGAACACTCACTTCTCAGTGAGAACACCATTGAGAAAAAGAGATTATCACAGACTGCAGATTGCTTTTAGCCCATTGCACTACACAGGCTTGTCATCACCAAAGAAGCTGTCAATACAACTGAGCATGAATAATGGCTTATAGATTCTGACAAATATGGTCAAAATACAATCTATCAAATGTGATAATAGATCACAAATTTGCCTATAATGCTTGCAGTTGCAGAGGTCACATGTTGTACTGTACAGTAGCAACACAATATAAGGCTAGCAGTCCATTTCACAGCATCACAAACATTACAGAAATAAACAGCATCTTGTAATCATTTAAATATATGTAATAGAACTTTAAGTCAAAATGGGAGCTCATAACTATTCAATTAACTAATATTTGACACCAATTTTACTTTACACACAATTATTTGTAAAAGAAATGTGTTCAACTTATTGACCATTTTATTATTATTTAACATAAATAGTCCTTGAGATGGTTTGGTAAAGCAAGACGATTGTCGTCACAGTATGTCTTTACACACACTAAAGACATTAAGTTATAAGCTATGTAAACCACTGGGATGAAAAATCTTTCTGCTAAGCCAACACTTTTATAAAGTGTGTGTAAATGTGACATTCCCAGACTTTTCGGGCATAAGTCTATTCTGCAATTATAGATCACTCTTAACAAAAGAAAAACTTCTTATCTTCCGTTTTAATAAAAACTGTACAGTATAATGTACAACAATCAGTTGATTAAAAATGTCTGTCTATGACATACAAACGACTTCAAAGGCAGATTTTTTTTGCAGACCATTTCATGTTGCAACAAGGATTAGTTGCAAATGTAGTATATATTTTTTAGTCTTACACAAGCGTCACCCATGCCACTAAAATAGTTTCAGAATATGATAATGTACATGGTGCCATTTGTAAAGCTGTGCTTGTAAAATGATTCCCTTGATTTGTACGGCTTCTTGATAAATCACACATGCACTCACAGGCTCCTCACAGGTCAGGGAAGCAGCTTTATACATGGACCTGAGCAGATAACCCTGAGTCCACAACTTGTCTATGGCAGCTTATATGCATTGAAGTCAATAATCAGGACTTGTCAATGGTTCTCTTATGTTCACATATAATAATCTTATTAAAATTTTAATCTGTGAATGATTTATGCTTTATGTTTACAAAATTTATTGATAAAACAGACATAATCACTTAAAAATCATCAAATTCAGAGAATGCCTCATTATTTTGTATTCAAATAATGTCTTATTATTGCATCAGTGTTGCTTTAAGAAACTAAACATATACCAATAGCTACCTCCCATGCACAGAGCCAATGAGGCATATCCGCTACTGCAGTGTAATGGCCAGGTGTGTGGTTATCTAAACAGCAGCTGTTCCACTAAAATGCCACCACAAAATGACATGCAAACCTATTTGCTGATGCCAAAAAATTCTAGAAAATAAGAAGCATGTTCATTGCACAGTGTCACTAAACTATGTGTAAATCAAAACTAAAGAATAACAAGCTTTTTTAGGCAATGTAATGGAGAAATATTTCATGTATAAAACAAATTAACTGCACAGTATGACACTGCAACTAAAATATACTCAAACATAGCTAAAATATACTCAAACAATATTTGTAGCTATTATTGACATAATTAATTTGTGCAAAATGTCAATATATTAGCATAATTTCTACAGTTTTCGCTAATGATACCCATCGTTCTATTTTATAATTTTTTTTTAAGAAATAATCATACTGTTTGCATTATGCAAGGCTACATGCCCAACATAACTGAAATAGCTTTATTTTACAGCAGAATGAAGAGTCTGTAAACAAAAGTACTTAAATCTGTTCTTTTGTTGCATTTGACAGAATGGTGCTATTTTTTTTTATTAGTTGTATAGCAGTTTTCATGAACTAAACATTTAAAAGCAAAAGGTTAACTGGTCATGTTTTGATGTCAGATAAGATATCAGCTACCATAAATAGATCATAAAATATTAAATGTATATATTTACATGTAATAAATATTAATGGTCATCCGTTCCCCTGCAATTCTCAAGAATTTCACACAGTGGTGGAAAAGTACCTGGAAAAACCAGAGAACCCTGCCGGGACAGGCTTATGGGACCCACACCTAGAGGAGGGGTACTGCTCACCGACAAGTGCCTGGGACCAGGCTACCAAGGAACCCAGTTGGGCTCAGCCTGAACTCACTATGTGCAGCCATACTAAGGCCTCACCATCCACATGGTGAAAGATAGGAGTCACTGTGGTGCTTTTTGCTTGGTAAACAAGAGTGAGGAAGATGCAGACCAGGCCTTGGCAATAGACACTGGCTTTGGGAAAGTGGAATATTACCTCTGGAGGGTGAAGGGTATCAGCTAGTCCACCTTCCATCCACACATAGTTTGGGTTCCAGAATTAAACCTCTTAATTACAGGTGGAGTCCCCACTATTTTAGTATTCCCCATAGTGAAAGTCCGATGGAAAAGTATGGCAATAAATACAAATTACAGGTGTCAGCAGCCATCCTGGAAAAATTGGGCAAGGTGCTTGAATGTGGGGAACGATAGCGTTACTTGGAGGGTGTGACTGGGAAGAGTGGTCTCCTCAACCTAATCTCAAGTGACTTCCCACTAAGCAATGGTTTGTCTATAACAAACATCAAGTTCAGAGAACAGGATGCTCAAATGTATGCTTGGTAACAAAGCATGTGAGGCCAAGATCAAATGAAATTGGCTGTCTTGTACATTTTGCTGAGAAGAGGGGCAGACCTGTCCAGTGTTCGCAGTTAGTTTGCTGGGAATATCTGGTTGAAGCTTCCATTATTTTTACACTGGTGGAAATGCTACTCATATAAGTATGGCCAGAGATGTCCTAATCTGAATGGATCACAGTCAAGGTCTCAGCTGCTGCATTGGCTATAAAGAGCTGTAGTTAGAATGCAGACAGTGCCTAACATGGTAGATTCTGGTGCTGAGCTAACCTGAAGTAGTAAGCTTTCAGGACAATAAAGGATGTAGCAAAGACAGCTGTGGAAGCAAAAGCTTGGACATTGGGGGAGTATGGAGTGGCCATTGAGACAGACCATTGGCTGGCCACAAAGATTCTCTAGGAAGTTGATGGTTCAGGAAGAAGAGAAAGTATCTGAATCAGGATATATTCATCAGGACTGGGGAAGTTCTGACCAACCTTGGGGATACTCAATAGACACTAGGCGCTGTACAGACTAGTCTACAAGTAGATTTTACTGTTCTGTGATGACGCTTCTATCTTGGCACCAACTAGTCACTGATCATGTAATTATGATACAACGACAAGACTGAGAGGATACCATCAAGCGACAGCAGGCGAGAAACTCAGTCCAACTGTAGTTCCCCCAAGGTACTGGGAACTTTTTGTACAAGCACAAACGTCTGGGGTGGGGCTTACAGAAGTTAAAGGGCAGGGTAAAACGATATGTGAGGCAGAACAAAAATTAGCAGATGGAATTATTTTTGTACCTCAAATACATTTAATGCATGAATGAATACCCTCAGAAAATTCAGTGGATCACTGTAGTTTTATCTAATATTGTCGGTGTCAGCAGTGAAACTTGACAGTGCTTTTTAATGGAATAACATCACATCATTTTTTTATACTGTGGAAAATGAAAGATCGATTTGCCGATGAGATTTTCTAATGAACTGTAAACGTTGCAGGTTGTAAATAAAATATAAATAAAGGTTATGTCCCATTCTTATTGTGTTTGATCCCGCCCCAATAATAAAAAAAAATGGCATTTTTTTGTGGTGGAGTTTAGCACAAAGTTACCGGTTGAAGTCTAACTTACAAACTTTTTGTGTCTCATGTTAATTTACCATAAAAGTTATAGTTTCTGTTGCATGATGGGTAAGTGATGCAAAATGGCCAAGACTTTAAAAGGTTCCAGTTGAGATGGCCCAGAATTTGATTTGATTTTTATTGGAAGAACCACACACCTATACTGAAGTATTCTGTCCAAAAGAAGAAGAATTTTGTAAAGTGGTTGAAATGGTGTATCTGTAAGGGATTACTGGGCTCACTCTCTTGGAATAGGTGAGGAGTTCTGGGATCAGCATGGACCTCAGAACAGACCCAGTGTGCCTTTGGACTGGTTCAGCATTGGGAGTGTCTAGTGAAGGGGTCCCCACACATAGCTAAAGCCCACTGTGTCCCAACGGGGGGAGCACAAACAAATTTGCCAACCCAATCAAATGTGTGGTCCAGATTCAATTAAAGATAAGGATGATGATGATGATGATTATGGTAATTTTTTAAGTTATGTATGACATCTGCTAACTATTAAGCAAATTTTTCTGCAATCCTCAGGAAAATGGTGGAAAGGTGAAATGAGGTTAAGCAAACCTTATGAAATGCATTATACCACTTGTTTTCAAACATATTCATCAGGGACTGTATTTGCTGACCTTATTTTTATAGAACATATCTACTGAATGATGTCTGGAGTCCTTTTTTCTCAGAGTACTGAAGTTTATGCAGGTCATGTTAAGATGGCAGTTATAACTAAACAGGAAAAAATACAGCTTTGCTGCATTACCTGCCAACAACATAAATAAAAGCACTATACTTTTCAGTATCGTAAACAGTAAATTTAGGGTATCACAATAATTTACTATCATCATTGATATATGGTCTATAAATGTGTATTTAAAGCATCACACTCAATAAGCCATTTCAAAAAGGAACAAAAATATATTCCGATCAATCCATTGTTTCTAATATGCTGGCAGCTGGGTTTAGTTTGAAGAAATGAAGAATGGTAAAAGTGAATGTTTGTCTTTCCTCCCCAATGCTTTCATTTATGCAATACTGCCTGTGACTTAAGTTTCTATCAGAAAAAAAGTCTTTGCTAAATACAGATATTCACCATCATCTGTAATTATCTCGTCCTTCTCTGTCGAGCCACTTAATGAGGCTGTAACTTTGCCTTCCTCTCTCTGCTAGGTGGTTGTTGCTGCACTATTTCTGTCCCTATTTCTCTCTCTCTCCTTTGCCTTTTTCTACCCACTTGTTAGATTCACTTTTCTTAGATTTAGAAATATTGGTTTTCTGTCTTCACATTATTGTATTTAAATTGTATTTATTTTTGAAAATGAAATTAAAACTGCATATGGATACGGAATTTCTGTTACATAATTACAGAATGCTAACTTTTTAGCCCTCTAAATAAATATTCAATAATTACTGAAGTTACCCAAGAATAATACTCAAGGCAAAACATCCAAAAGATTCCAAATCTTCACTTTCTGTCACTAAAATGATTTGTTCATCTGTATTATACTCAAATTTGTTAAAATGTCAAATCGCATACCCCAATAGATATTGACCATATTGTGACGCAAAGTATATGACATTCTGCCAGAAAAGGTTATGCTGGTCCTGCCCCCTTCTCCTGTCCCCCTGATTTCCCTGACAGAGAACGGAGAAGGCTGCTGATATCCTTTATCTTCCATACACCATAAATTCTCTTTATAAAATGTGTCCAGAAGAGACAATATACTGTACGTATTTTCAGTTGGCACTGAACACAAGTTAAAATCTAAAACTGAAGGCAGAATCCATGAGTGTCTGGATTACTTATAAATAAAACACTAAACCAATAAATATACAAGATCTAACAAAAAACATTAAAAGTGTCTCGATTCCCAAAAAAGACACTGTACATTTAACCCTATGATGGAAAAAAAGTTTTAAATAAGCTCTACAATGCCCATATTCAACCAGAATTCTGGAACAAGTCTACCTTGGTTCTATTACAGCAGTGCCAAAATAATTTTCCTTCTTCCAACTCTGGATTAGCTCATATCAATAGTGTTGAAGACCCACTCAGTGAACTTTTTGAGCTTAGCTGAGGCCGTCTGGGATTCCTGCAGCAGACGCTGGTTTTCTTGACGCAGACTTTGGATCTGGGTCTGCAACATCATCTTTTCTTCCCTCTCCTGAAGACATTAAGAGATGAGTAAATGACACAAATATGATCCACTTCTGGTCAGGGTTGGATATTGCGATTCCAAATTAAAACTGATTTAAAAATTTCCAAGAACTAGGAAATCAATAAGACACAGTTCTACTTATTGAGTCATTCATGCACATTTTAAGTCAACTATAAGGTTAATGCACAACAACTCTATTTACATGTTTGCATTTGAAGACATTATTTTCATGTTTGTGAACCTGAAAACACATTTATTGGCAGAATAACTGATGGCTTTGTGGTATAATGACAACACAGCATACCACAGTATTTCCTTTAATCAAAGCTGTATCTTTAGAGTGTTGCTTTTTACAGTCAAAATACCATCTACCATAGGGTAATGTCCCAGTGGTAGGAATTATATATTGTCTAAGCCATCTACTATTAATTATGTTGTCTATGTACAACCCAATTGACCATCTTTTATTTGAAAATAGTCTGTTTCTAAAACCATAAGCCAGTCCTTAGTTTGAAATTGCCTGCTGTTAAATCCAAAGGTTAGTCTTTATGTACAAATGTGCAGGCCACATGAATAGTAACTGTGGTACAAGCAGGTAAATACATTCCAAGCATTCGGCTGCGGAGGCAAAATATATATTCATTCAGCCATTGTTTTATCAATCTAGCTTTATGCACGTTCTGGTATACAACTGTGTTATGGATAATACCTGAATTTATTAACCATTGACAAATATTACAATTGTACCATTTTGTGTAGGGAGGTTAAGCAGGACTGATCACTATGATTGGACTACAAGTGCATTACCTCACTAAATCATTTTAGTGTTTATTACCTGACCACAGGTCCTGGCCTGTCTATGTGAGCAGTAGCAATTTATTAGCTTTTATAGTTTGTAGATAAGTTACCTTAGTTAGAATTAAGGATTTAATCACACAAACAGAACCAGTGGAGAAATTTGTGAAATTTTGCAGGAATTTTGCATCTGCAAAAAATAACTAAATGCTGTCACTGTGTTTAATGCTGTTATTACAGATGTGGCAATAAAAAGGCTACAGTTCATAAAACGAAACTATTTTTTATTTCCATTGTTTTCCATCAACTAATCTTACTGTTTATCATTATCAAGTTAGCCTACACTACACTGTTCACCTAGCCTCTCTCTCCTCAACTCCTATTAAAAACATTTCCATAAGAAAATGCCTTTAAAAGTTATGTGCATTTTTTAATTAATTTTACGTGCATTTTAACAAGCAATAACTGAGCATTCCATTGTTTTCAGTCAGTCAATCTTGCTTACCGCTAGCAGGAGAGCCTACATTACTGAATCAACAATACGTATTCTGTGGGGTGGAAGTCCCCTCCCTTGTGCTCAAAAAGAAGCTGTAGGCACACACTACAATCTTGTGCTGTGTAAAGGCTGATTTATACTTCTGCATAGAATCTATTTCGTAGCCTGACACCTCCGGACACAGCTCTTCACGATATTGGAAAAATTCAGTTATCATGATCTGATTTTTTGCAATAAGTTCAAAATAAATTTCTCACAAATTGTCACACCTCGGTGGGTGGGGTCACGTAACTAAGCCTTGTTACGATCGTCTATTTAACCAGCACTCTGACTAACCACTGTTGTGAAGTATCGTCGCTCTCATGCACCCTACTAAGCATTCTACCTCTCTTGTCTTCTGTGCCACGTCATCTGCCCTGCCTGAACTGCCTGCCTGCCTCGTCTTCCTGATCCCTGCCCTGCTTCATCTGTGTTCCTTAGTGTGCCTGTCTTCCCGTCCTGTGCCTCCTCGTAGGATTGATCTCTCCAGCTTATGACCCTCTGCCTGCATTCTCGACCATCACTTGTTGCTTGCCCCTTTTTGAATTGCGTATTGTTCGGTGTCCCAATAAACCTCTGGGTCTCCTGCATTTGGGTTCAGCTTGCTCTGTTCTTCCCGGACTTAACAGTATATTTTGCCATGAAAAAATGGACCCCGCGGAGACCACACAACAACTGCAGCAGTGGGTGCATCAACTCACAGCCCTGGTGTCACAGCTACTGGAGAACCAGTTCACCACCACACACCTCAACACACAGTTCCCAGTTCACCACCACGCACCTCCACTCCTGTCCCCGTCGTGACTCCAGAAAGGTACGACGGCAATCCTGACACCTGTCAGTCGTTCTTGATGCAGTGTGGGCTCTACGTGGAACAGAACCTCGATCGATTCCATAACGATACTGCCTGCGTTCGGTTTGTGATCTTGTTAACCAGGGAAGACAAGGAGTGAGCAATTGCTCTCTGGTTGGAGGACAGTCCCCTTCTCAATTCAGCCCAGGATTTCTAACACACCTTCCATGAGGTCTGCTATCATCCCACCCTGAAAAGGTGTCTGGGGGAGAGATTATGCGATTTGCGCCAGGGGACCAAAGCCACTGCCGAGTTTTCCATGGAATTCCGGATGATTGCTGCTGGATTAAAACGGCCAGATGACTGCCTCAAGGTGTTGCCCGGAAGCGGTTAAACCCAAACCTGCAAAATGAGCTGGCCTCAAGAGGAAAGGCACACTAATTCAAAGAGTATGTTCACCTGTAAATCACCCTGGACAACATGGTGAGGGATCAACGTCGACAAAGGCTGAATCAACAGGTGTGTCTTCTGCGGCCACTGAGAGAACGGAGCCTATGCAACTGGGAAGAGCTCCACTAACCGCGGCAGACCAGCAGCGCCGCTTCGATCAGCATTTGTGCCTTTACTGCGGAGAACCTCAGCACTCGATCCAGAACTGCCCTTCTCGTCCGGCTCGCCGCCGGGGTGATGTCAAGGTAGGAGTTTCAGTTTTATTGAAAGTCATTCAAATGCAGGTGATTGTGCCCCTCCTGTCTAATGGGGGTGAGAGGTCAGCTGTCGGGGCACTTCTAGATTCAGGGACTGCTAGTGATTTCATTGATCTGCGCTTAGCCAGACAAATAAAATTAGAAATAGAGCCGTTACCCTGCCCACTTTGTGTATGGGGAGTTGATGGGTGCCCGTTGAAGAAAGGCGACATTACTCACCGCACGGCCCCTGTCTCTGTTCAGATTGGTCTTTTCCATCATGAAGAAATCCAGTTCTTGGTACTCTCTGCCACCCACAATGTGGTGATCCTAGGCCTAACCTGGTTATAGCGGCATAACCCACGGCTCGACTGCTCTACCGGAGAACGTACTGCTTGGTTTGCCGCTTGTTTCTCTCAGTGTTTAACTATTCCCTGCAAGGTTTCCTCTGTAGAGAGTCCATTGCCAGAGGATTTACCCACCATCCTGGAGGAATATCGGGACTTCCTCGATGTCTTCTGTAAGTCGAAGGCTTTTCAGCTCCCGCTGCACTTGTCCAGCGATTATGCAGTCAACTAACTGGAGGGGGCACCACTCCCGAAAGGGTCACTTGTACTCTCTGTCTCGACCGGAGGAGGAAGCATTGGAGAAGTACATAGAGGACGGCCTTCAAGAAGGTATTATTCGCCTCTCCACCTCTCCCGTGACGGCTGGGTTATTCTTTGTTAAGAAAAAAGTCGGGGGGTTGCAACTTTGTGTGGATTACCGAGCACTCAATGTCATCACCATAAAATGTAAAGAACATCTTCCTCTAATTCCCTCTGCACTTGAACAATTGCGAGAGGCAGTGATCTTTACCAAGTTAGATTTAAGAAGTGCCTACAACCTGGTTTGTATCCAAGAGGGGGACGAGTGAAAGACCTCTTTCATCAGAAGTACCGGACAATACGAATACCGGGTTATGCCATACGAATTGGCTAATAACCCCTCCATCTTCCAAGCTTTACAGGGAATGATCAATTGCTTCATCATCATATACATAGATGACATTCTGATATACTTGCCTTCGCGAGAGGTTTGTACAGTACATGTACATTTTACATGTTTGACAAGTGCTGCAGAGACTCAGAATCAATAAGTTGTTTGGCAAAGCTGAAAAACGTGAATTTCATTGCACATTGCTCAAGTTTCTAGGATATAGGATTCAGCCCTGGAAGGTAGCCATGGATGAAGAAAAGATCCGTGCAGTCCGTGAGTGGCTACTTCCCCAAACGGTAAGAGAGATGCAATGCTTTTTAGGCTTTGTCAATTTCTATTGCCGATTCATCAGGAACTTCAGTATGATCGCTGCTCCACTCACCTCGCTCACTCACGGAGGAGGAAAACTCCTGACTTGGAACCCCGACGCCACTACCGCTTTCCAGAAACTGCAGTCAGCCTTCTGTTCTTCCCCTATTCTCTGACAGCCGAACCCGGAGCTCCCTTTTGAATTAGAAGTAGATGCCTCCAACACAGGGATAGGAGCAGTGCTCCCCCAACGAGACACAAACTGGTTGCCATTATCCTTGTGCATATTTTTCTCATAAGTTGTCACCAACTGAGAGAAATTATGATGTGGGAAACCGGAAGTTGTTAGCAATGAAACAGGCATTTACAGAGTGGCGCTATTGGTTAAAAGGGGCAAAGCATTCTTTTGTGGTATTCACTGATCACAGAAACTTTGAATACCTCCAGAACACAAAGCGACTTAATGCCTGCTGGTCCCTCTTTTTTACCAGTTTTGATTTTAAGGTCTCTTGTCTCCTCGGAAAGAAAAATCTCAGGGCTGACACCCTTCCTCGCCTGCACGATTCACCCGATCGAGTGGAGGTCGACACCCCAATATTACCCCCATCATACTTTGTTCATCCCATTGTGTGGAATTCGGAGGAATCCATTCGCGCCACTCATCAACGACATCCTACACCCGTCGAGTGTCCACCGGGTAAGTTTTACATACTGCTGCCGCATCGGGCAGCTGCCCTGCAGTGGCTCCACACCTCCCGCAGCTCCGGCCACCCAGGTGTCTCTGCCACTTCCCGGCTTCTGTCATGGCGATATTAGTGGCCCGGTTGGAGAGCGGATGTAGAGGACTATGTTAACTCCTGCCCTGAGTGCTCTCAATTAAAATCATCAACCCAACCTCCGGCAGGGTTACTCCATCCTCTCCCAGTGCCGGCACATCCTTGTTCTCATTTGTCCTTAGACTTTATTACAGATTTGCCTACCTCACAGGGTAACACCGTAATCCTGATGATTGTGGATCGCTTTTCAAAAATATGTCACCTTCTAACTTTACCTAAATTACCCACCACCAAAGAGGTGGGGGAGCTCCTGGTGAACTGGGTATTCCGATACTACGAGATACCCGAAGACATCGTCTCCGATTGGGGACCTCAGTTCATGTCCAGAGTGTTTAAATCCTTTTGTACCAAGTTAAATATCTCACTCAGCCTCTCTTCTAGCTACCATCCCCAAACAAACGGAATGCCCAAACGGACAAATCAGGAGATGTCCAAAGCACTTCGTCTGCTCTGTCATGATCGCGGCAAGGACTGGGCTCCACACCTTCCCTGGGCGGAATATGCCTGCAACTCTCGAATTCATGCTCTAACTGGTTTATCCCCTTTTCAGTGTGTCTTAGGTTATCAACCTCCACTCTTTCCAAGGGATTCTCCACCCACCGAGGTTCCCCTGGTGGAGGACTGGTACTGTAAGTGTCGTCTCTTTCACAATGGGTATTTCAACAGCAGGCAGAGCGACAGAAGAAATTTGCAGATCGACATCATCGTCCTGCACCAGAGTTGTGACCTGAACAGCGAGTATGGCTTTCTACTCGAAACCTGACACTTCCCACCACTTGTAAGCTAGCCGCTCGATGTATTGGACCATTCCCTGTAGGTGGATTTAAACCAGACTGCTCTGGTCACTAATATATGAGCAAGTGATCACGGATCGTGTTCAGGATAATACTGCTCTCAGTGCTTGCTAGGGTCAACTTCTTGTAGTTGCCACAACCCAGACGATCACTCTTCCCTATCCAGACAGGAGAAACAAGTTCTGTTTTCCAGTCAGTAAGGATGATGACTGTCTCTCAAATGGAATCAAAGGTTGCTTGCAACGTCAGGAGGACAGGATTACCACCAGTCTTACCACAGATCCCTGGGGCCTTCTCCACTCCCAGCTGGTTCACCACTTGAAATGAGAGGATCAGCCTCAAGAACCATGAACCCAGAGATGTCCAGCCAAGACATTGTGTATTTAAAGGATCTTTCTTTTGATACACAGACATTGCGTAGTAGTACTCAGTGCTTCTGTTACAGCATCACATTAAAGTATGATAAAAAATAAATAATAAAAAATATGGCAGTATATTGGGAAAAACAACAGGTAATATTGGAAAACAAAATATAGTGAATTAGCAAGATGCCTTTTACCTTTTTTAGATGTTCCTGTAGCCGTTTTACCAAAGACTCGAGCTGAGTTACTTTACCAGCCAGGCCAGCAGAGGTGTCACAGCTAAAAGCAAACAAAACAAGACCCTGGTAAATATATGACCCTTGCTGTCTTCTACCCTACATGACTGTAAAAAATTTAATCATTTTTATTGCCACATAATACCTAACAAAATTTAAAATATTAAAGGACTAAAAACTACAATAATTTTGTGACTTTATGAGGTACACCTGTTTATGATGATGAATACTCTCCTAAAAGCAAATAATGCGGCAAATAGACAAGGTCCAGAAAATGGTGTGATAGATGGAAAATATGCAGTCAATGGCAGTTTTGTGGGCAAAAATTGCCTTGTTAGTGAGAGGTCAGAGGAGAACAGGCATTAAAGAGGAACACCATGACTGCAAAAATAAGAGTAAGACTTCTCAAAATGCCAAACTCATCTACTCTTAAAGTGGATCTGGAGACAAAAGGGTACCTAGTAATATGCAGGTAGAGGAGGATAGTTAGGGTCCAGAAAGTAAAAATGCAAACTAAGATTTTGTTTCAATCAACCAGTTGAGTACTCTGTCTGGATTTTTACTTTCTGGACCTGAACCGTCCACCTCTGCATGGAGGTGAACCCGAAAAACAGTGAGTGCATTTCATATACACATTACAGTAACCCCTTCACATTCACATATTTGACATTTGTGGTTTAGTTATTTATGAACAATTAAATGTTAATATTTTTGGACCTTGCTGAAGGATCTCAGAAACTTGCAGATGATGTGTAAACCAAAATACTGATTTGGATCACATAAAATCATGTAATATGTAAGTATTAGTAATACATAATATTTTAGTGTAAGTGCATACTATATTGTTAACATTAAAAGCCTTGGTTTGGAGATGCCACATGTCTTTGTCTCGGCAAGAAGTTTCACTCATGTGTTAGCTGCCTTTTTGAATGTGGAATATTGGGTTTGTTGCAGTAATTTTTAAAGTAAACTTTAAAATAATGAGTCCAAAATGTTGTGCTTGCATTGCATACAGTAGTAACTTTGTATGTACAGTGGCATAATTTAGATGGTCTGTATATTATATAAAAAGGTCTTAGTAGGAAATAAAGTAATTGCAAAGGGCACCATACACTACTGTTTGTATTGTAAATTGGTAATACATGGACTTATATTTAACCAGGCTTGTAGACTGTTATGGGTTGAGGTTAGGGGTGTCCTAAGTATTATTCACGAATTTGTAGGGATCTTCCATCACAAACCTCACAAAGTAAAGGGGTTATTGTATAAGGTATATGTCATGACCTGAAAGTCACAAATATGTAGAGAAACCTTTGGAATGAGAGAAAAGCAGCACATTTTGTACTCCTTGGTAAAGCAAACCTGGCAGAGGAGCTTGACTGCAGGTCCAGCTGCCTTTCACCGTGCTTGGGGCTGGAGGATGGTGTCTCTACTCTGATGTTTGACTCTTGATTCGGAAAGAATGCAGAACTCCGGACTGAGAGTAAAGAGGCAGAGAACATCACTTGAATCAGACTTATCAAAGATGGGTGATTGTTAGATGTTTAATGTTCTTTTCTACTCACTGTCAAAGACATCTGGACAGTCCACCAGGCTGGTCCATCCTAGCCCTCCGCTGGAATGGGTAGCTGGGAGAGGCATCAAAGTCGGTCCCATGTGCTGTGGGCTCCGACGATCGTGCAGGTCTGCCAGTGAGGTGTCAGAGGCTGAGAAATCACCTGCAAATAAGCAGCATCAGAAGAACAATGGGGAATAGATCAGAAAAAGTCTGGACAAGCTTGTTTTTGATGAGATCAAATAGCTACAGTATCTAAACCAGCGGCTCATCATCCAGGAGTAAATATATAACAATAACGTTAAAATCTTCGGAAAGACTTGCAGGGCGCACCGTGCAGTTTCACGCCCATCTTATAGGAGGGCCGGCGGAGGGGTGGCCCGCGGGTTGTCGGGGAGCGCGGCATAGTGGAGCAGCTGAAGAGGACGTCGCTAGGCGATTCGGGCTCCAGCAGGGGGCTGCCGAGTGCGGACCTGCATGTGCCTCGGTAGATGCTCTCATCTGACAGTGTGCGGTGCAGGGAGTGCCGAGCTGGCGAGGCGTGCGGGCTGGAGGAAGTCTACAGAGACGTGAGCAGAAAGCAGATGCGATCAGGGCAGAAGTGCAGCTTAATTATATTGTCCCAATGATTATTGATTAATGATAAATAATAGCCATGATTAATTCCTATTCCTCTAGGCTCATTTCTCTAGGCTCACAGCTAGGACACTATGTATACATTACTTTTATTGCTTTCTTTATCATAAAAAATAGATACAAATCCATCCATCCATTTTCTGTACCCACTTGTCTTATTCAGGGTTGTGGGAGTCCAGAGCCTATCCCAGAAGCTATGGGAGCAAGGCAAGGGACAACCCAGGATGGGGCGCCAACCCATCACAGGGCACACTCACACACTATTCACACCCACGGGCAATTTGGAAATGTTTTTGGACTGCAGGGGGGAAACCAGAGTGCCTGGAGGAAACTCCATGATGACACAGGGAGATCTTGTAATCCCCACACACATGGAGTTATGGCAGAAACTCAAGCCCTAGTCCCAGATGTGTGAGGCAACAGTATTAATCACTGCACCATCATGCCGCCCCTAGATACAAATCACAGCTAACAATTATGTTTTTAATTACTAATTGTGAGTATGACAGACAAAAGTATAACCGGTTCAGTGTTTTAGCTTATTGGAGTACTTTGGAGTGCTTGTGTCTTGGAGGTGAGGTATCCAATGGGATAGCTTTCTCTTCTGTGGTGACTATGACCATTTCCCTAGGGGAGGATCTCGACTGAGGCAGCCCACCATCCTGTCCATCACTCTGGGGTCGTCTACACAAAAAAATAAATAAAACAGCCAAAAATAAAAAATGTCAAGAAAAAGGCAAAAACAAATAAATCTAATGCAAGGTACTTAAAGGGCAATGGTTTGCATCCATCCATCCATCTTCTATAACCACTTATCCTATTTCAAGTTTCCGGGGCTCTGTCCATCCACCCATCCATCCATCCATCTTCTATAACCACTTATCCTATTTCAAGTTTCTGGGGGTCTGTCCATCCATCCATCCATCCATCTTCTATAACCACTTATCCTATTTCAAGTTTCTGGGGGTCTGTCCATCCATCCATCCATCCATCCATCCATCTTCTATAACTACTTATCCTATTTCAGGTTTCCAGGGGTCCATATTGAGGCTAGGGGTGTATGGCAGGGAACTACCCAAGATGGGGCTCCAACCCATCGCATGGTACATTCAGACACCATTCACTCATACAGGCACACCTACGGGCAACTTGGTAATGACTTCCAAATATTCTGATAAAAAAACACAGCGTGACCTCCATTCAGTTAATCATGCTAAGAAATTCAGTATAAAAGAGCCTTTCCTCAGCCCTAATGTACGTTTGCAGTTAAAAATCATGCAGTGCAGTTTTCTTGGCAAAAACGCCTCTGTTGACCTTGAGCCCGTCTGCCCTTACTTGCGTGTGTCCCCAAAATCCACAGAGTTTATGGTGCCACCTGGTTTCTTCCAGCCAATCAAGTACTTGCTGGTAGCACCCTGTCTTGGATAAAAGGATTTTGGCCCCTGCATGGCAGAGTTTTGTGAAGAGGAGGCAGCCAGAGATGAATCTTCACGAGTACTGCGGCTAGATTTCAGGACCAGGGGACTACCACAGCGTCTGGAACTGTGCAGAGAGGCAAGATGGCATGAGTCACCAACATGTATAGCTCATACAATCGAAGCATATACAAGATGCAGAAACGAGATTGAGGCAAGAACATTAGTGTCATAGTTTGATTGGGGATCACTATGATTATATAATACATAGAGTATATGTAACGGTGTGGAAATGCATTTTGGTTAACAGTAACATGTATTAATATCAAGTGGATTTAATATTTCTAATTTCATTTTTACTCAATATACATAAAGATGCTTGTTCCAGTCATAAATGTATTTTTGTGTTGTTGTGTCAGTGATGTAGGATTTATTATATTATGTTATATGTAATAATAAATTTTATATAATTTATTATTACATTTATATAATTTTAAAGTTATTGACTTTGAATATTTTGTACTAGTTATTGAACTTTTTTACCACTAGAGGAAGATTTCCATGTCATAGGAAGACATTTTCAGCTGTTACAGTCCCAAATATTTTCAGGTTTTGTTTGACATTAGGAAAAGAAATAAGGTACTCTATAGACAATACAGGAGTTTATAAATTGCAGCAGATAGCAATGCAGCCGGCTAAATAACAGGAAAAAATTATCTAGAAATAATCAGAAAAAAATATTTTAAATCTGTGCATTTTAGCAACTGTAATATGTATTTTATCACTGTGAAGTTAGCTTATGGAAGATGATTTTGACATCATCTTTGCTCATGTCGAATAGTTAACTGAAGATTAGGAATGTGGTAAATATGATGACCATACCTTGATTGGGAGGCCATGCTGATGAGGCTGGATGGAGCTCGGGGTGCAGGCTCGATTGCCCCTGGAGGAATCGAGGACTCTGCAACCTGCAGGGAGCGTTCTAGCTGGCGACGACTTCCCTCTGAGGAGCTGGGCTGCCAGGCTGAGGAAGGTCTCTCTTTTGGGGGTACAGACCCAGTGACCAGGATGGAACTAGAAGCGCCATGCATGGCCCCACAAGATGTACCATCAGTGCCACCGTCCTGCAGGCCATCGCCCCCATAGCCGCTATGGTCGGGGTCAGACTGCTCCCCCATGCTGCCTGTTTCATACCATTTGTCCTCACTGTGTGTGCTACTGGATGTGTTGCTGGACATTGTGGTGCTGCTGGAGTGCCCGGAGTATGAGGCGTCACTCTGAAAATGGGAAAGGGGGCAGCGCAATGAGACCAAAAGTGTCGACTAAAATACTTCCATAATCAAAGTGCATTCTACAACCAGAGTCCTTTTATTCTTTAAAGAGAACAGACAAACCAAAATATTTGGGCTCCAACCAATACTTAAAATGTATTTTTAACACTGGTGAATGATAAAAGGAAACATTAATAAAACATTAATGAAGTGCAGTAAAATGAAGAAATGCTTGGGAACAGGCCTGTCACTTGGTCCGCCCCAACTAATCCATTCCCATCCCACACTCACCAACCTGTACAATTTCTAGAGGTATGGATGGGTCACCTGGAAATGTAAAAGTTAATAAATGTTTTTACTTGAATGCTCTTGTTCCTTCTTGGGATGATAATCTGAGACTACACCTACACCTTTATTGCACATTCCACATACATGCTAATTTGCAGAATCTTTCCCCACCAATTAGGTGGTTGCATGTATTCCTTAGTGTTTTAATGTCCATGTCCGAAAATATCATTTATATTTTTTATATGTTTAAATCTTTATATATTCTATTTATTTCTCTTTTGCACTGTGACCAACATTTTCCATGACATAACAATAAAAAGTGTAAGAGATACATTAATGGTATTTACAGATGATATACAGCTGTAAATCAACTGCCAGTATTGATCAAAGATGTCATTCTAAAAATGTATCTTGTGCAACAGTGAAGAACATTGTGGTGGAGGCAAATGAAAGTACTAAAAATTTTCGAAGCAGAAAGAGGAACAGGACAATAGCTTCTAAAGGATTCACAGGAAAACCAGAAGATATAACTAAATAAGCAAAAAAAGGCCTACTCAGAGAAAGCTGCCTGAATGTTAGAGTCAAACGATTGCTATGTAAGCAGCAGGAAGATTCCAAAGGCACGCAAAGACAAGGCCGACTTGCTAGTGATACCATCAGATGGTATAACACAGCAGGAATAGTAAAGATCCACATACAGACAGGCAGCACTGCTGCTCAGCATAATACAATAAAAGTAACACAACCAAAAGGAGCATGAAAATGGTTTTATATGTCAAGTAGTGATTTTGGGAGACTATAGGAAGATCTACTTACCTGTGAGGTAGAAAGAGCAAGTTATCAAAAAAGCTGCAGTCACTGTACTAGTATCAGTATTGTCAGATTCATGGAAGCTTAAAAAGACAAACTAAACATTGCCAAAGAAGATAAAATGTCTGGCAGATTCATACATGGCAACTTCATTGAAAGCACGGGTGACATCGATTACACTTTAGCAGTTGACAAGAAGGCATATGAGGCCCAGGTCAGTCACACAAGGCAAAGCATTCCATGAAAAGAATGCCAGCTGTCTTAGCCATCCTACAGAGTAGCTATTTCTGCTTGGATGCAATTGAGAATTGTTCCTGAAGCAGAGGATTAGCCATGTTGGTATAAGCTTGTATCTAAAACAGTGGCAACATCACACTACTGAGAGATTCCTTAGGAGCCTTAATTACCTTACCTTCATTACCTTCTTAGTGAGGGATACACGACAAAGAACATGTAAAGAGTGGCTGAATGGAAAGGACTGAACTCGTCTAGTCGAGGAAATAAAGCCAGCAATCAATACCTGCATTAATGATTCCCAGCCCATGTAGGACATAGTCCTCTTGTTCACAACGCTGATGGTGATGTGGGAAAAATATTCTGCGAGGGTTAGCAGCATAATAGCAGAGTATAAAAATTAATATACCAAAATCAAAATAATGATATGGTGAAAGAGAGCTGCCGTCTGGGATATACTTGTTAGTGTGTATGTCTCTACACAAGCTTGTGAGTCTGTGGCAGTGACCACCCCTTAAGAGGGGGCCAAATCTACTGGACCAACTGTACACATGGAATCACACGGCTATATGCAAGACATGGGACTTACTCACTTATACACAAGTCACATATAAGTCATAAGTTACAAGTAAGTTCACAAGTCCTAACCATCAAGTTTCAAATCAAGTGTCAAGTCATGTTTCTTAGAATTATAGATTTCCTTTAGAAAACAAATAAGTGGAAATTGTGTCCCATGGGCGTATTTACCATGGCATTTTAATACAATAAAAGACATTGACTTGCAGAAAACTGATTTTCTTTTTATTTTTTATCACACACACTGTATTGACTGAACAGTGTTTAATAGAACTGCCACTTAGCTCTAGATGAATATTAAACTTTAAGTAGTACTCATATATGTAAAAGTAAAACACTAAGAAAGTCATGTTACCACGAATAAGGTTAATTACCTGCAAGTCTCACAATTACTGTGCAACATTATTCATTATAATTCATAATCAGGTAAAATTAGATTCATGTCAGAAAGGGCACTGGGACACCTAATGTTAAAGTAAAATGCTAATCTGCACATTGGATAAGTGATTACTGTCTTTTTATGAGTCTGAAATTTGAAGGTAAAGTTTTTATTTTATTTCATCTATGTATAAATTTGAGTAACCAAAATGTATTATTTTTGGTGTCAGTGCTGCTAATAGATACCTCATATGAGTGTGGTAAGCATATCTCTGGAAATGACTGAAGAAAAATTTGACTGTTGATATGTTACACATACAGCAGGTATTCGTGTGCTGTAACAAAGGGAGAGACTGTAGTCAGGAACTAACTGATCATGGGTTTTAAGTATAATCTTAACTGTATCAGTGCACATCCTGAATAAAAGATCTGTTTTACTTTGTCAGACATCAATATAGTCGTTTTAGTGTGTTTTTTGCAATGTAAACCAAAAGCCCAACCTGTTTATCTTTTTCCACTTGTCCCAAAAAACTGATTTCCTAGTGTCATATGGTGTTTCCCTGAAAGATGCGGGGAGTTTTCACAAGTTGTGCTAAAGTCCTGGAGCAGCAATGTACTGCCAGACATCAGGACCAATTTTGAGCCAGATCCAGGAACGACATCAACTGAGAGGGACAAAAAGACTCATTGATCATTTGGCAAGAGCAGCAGCGCGAAACAATGTGCCTTCCCCCCAATCGCGTCGCTTTGCAGGAGCTGCTGGTCAGCCCTGACAGTCCCCTACGCCCCTGCCAGCATAAAATACAGCTTTGTGCATAGGTGTAAATCACGGGGCTGCTCCCCACTCATATAGGATTATTAATGTAACAATTTCATTTTAAATAATTAAATAATATGTATTGAAATCCCTGGTGCAAATTCATCCATCCATCCATTTTTTGTACCTGCTTGTCCTATTCACACTTATGGTGGTCTGGAGCCTATATGTGCAAGACAGCAAATAGCCCAGGATGGGGTCCCAACCCATCGCAGGGACACCTATGGAAAATTTAGTAACTACAATTCATCTTAGTTTGTTTATGGGTTACGGAGGAAACCAGAGAACCTGGAGGAAACCCACAACGACATGAGGGGAACAAGCAAACTCCACGTACAGAGCTGGAGCTCAAATCCATATCCCAGAGGGGTGAAAAAACAGTCCTAACCACTACACCACCAAATTGCCCCCCTTGTCCAAGTTATAAATGCAAAACAATGCATTTTTAAGTTTTGAAAGAATCCCCTTCTCCCTCACAGTGGTTTGGTCCACTGCCTACTATCCTTGATCGCATTACCACACACATTAACCCGGTATGAGTGTCCATGGCTTTAGTGGCGGCTCACCACCAACAAGTAGTTACTGTGTCAGTGTGAATGTATCCAACCATGTCTGTTTAATTCTATCACTCAGTAGAATAAAAGATTTAGAATAGTAGATCAGTTAATGGGTGTTGCTACTTTCCTACTGTAAGTGACTTGCATGTTGTGTGTGTTTTCTCAGCCAGTAAAAATGGCAAATGAATACACAACTGTTTTCCAGTGCAGTCAATCATCAGGTAAGTAAAAACAAAAGTCCCCAGTAATGTCAAAGGTAATTTGGTAAGAATGAATGTGATGACTTCATAGTGTCTTTAAAACATTTGAAAATGCTAACCTTAAGGTATTTACAAAGGTGTTTACAAATACAATAGTAGTAAGGGTTTCCTTTGTATATATTTAATACGAGTACAGCAGTATTTTTGCCAGCATCTTTTGTATCCCCCTCAGGAATTTCTCTCGAGACATTTTTCAGTTTATTATCCCGCCCAACAGTGAAATGAACATTTTGCCCATGACTTTGCATGCCAGTGGCTGTGCACCAGCAGAGCTGTCAGAAAATAGCATTCTGCCCAGAGAAATCCAAGTGGTGGTCAGTAGCGTGCCATCTCTGAACCAGACCAGACATCAATGAGCCCCACCACCCCGCAAGAACAGCAAACAAAATTCAAGAGGCTTTCACAGACTGACCTGGCTAATTTTCTTGGGGGAGATATGTATGACCTGCTCCTGTCTCTGAATCCGGGGGGCACCGGAGTAGGGCTGGCCAGACTTACTGACTGGCAGGTCTGAAACACACAACACAGCATTCAGCACATATTTCTGTAACACACATCTTCAAATATTGCTCCAAGCCTACCGTCATTTGCAGTTGTACCATAAGTGGTCACTGATAGACATCATGAGACAATTAAACAGCATCATTTTGCTTCTGATAAAAAAATATGCAAAAACATTAAAAGTAAAACAGGACTATAAATAAAAAGAATATTTGAAATCTGATTTCAAACAGACACACAAGCAGCCCTTTATAAATTTCAGTCTACGTGTCCATGACCAATGAAAAGAGATTTCATTCAGTCATATTCTGATCACATTAGGGTTACTTAAGTCAAATTTAACGTAATTTACTAATGGAGTCTTCCAATCTAGTACAGGTTCAAGAAATATCTATACATATTTATATGTTTAATATTTTCACATCTAAAATACCCACATGCAAAATTTTCTAATATATAGATAGCTACAAATAAAAAATATAGTTATAATTCCTAGGTTAATTTAGCAAACACGCATTCAAGCAAACGGTGATGTTCGAAAATGCTGCACAGGCACAGCTGTCCTCCATTTTAGCCACCATGTCTATGTATGAAAGCTGACCTCGGAAATTTTGAAAGCACGGTTATAGTTCAGGAGTGAAGATGGCAAATTTGGATGGATGCATATTTTCCTTAACTGTGATGCCCATAAGATGTAAATACATGTAAAACAAAGAAGACCAGTAGTTCTGAATGAGGCAACTGACATTATACTGTATGTCCCAGGCTTGAGAAGGTTGTTTCCTCTTGGATTTCTGCTGAAATCTGAGATATATCAAAAAATTATTGAAATAAACATTAAGCCATTTCTCTGATAGCTGAACCTCTACCTTGTTTGTTAATAAACTTCCTCTCGAAATTTCCAGAGGACTCCAGATTAATTAGAACAATCTTACACACAGAAGGAAAAAGAACCTTTAGAAAATTTGATAAACCAAGCAGTGTGATTTTGGTGGTATTACAGGCAGCTTTGGACTAGTGACACTCATTCCTATAAACAGTTAAGCTTGTATATGTATTGCACAGTTATATATTTGTTACTATTAGCATTACTCGTTATACAGCTTCTACTGAGACACTAACAATTGAAGTGGCAGGAATGAAGAGGATAGTGTCAGCCATTGTATTTGATCCCAATGGACACAATTTTTCTTCATTTCCTGTGTAATTGTCTCTTCTCAAGAAGGCTAGATAACGTCAATAGGTCCCTTTTTACGATGTCCATAAGGGTGGGACAATGACCTGCTTCAGTAGAATCACTAAATCTTTCTTGAGGACTCCAAGCTAATCAAAGCACTGAGCACCATCCTGTTTACTAATTACTACTATGTTTAAATTTTCTAACTGCAGAAATGCAGCAAGTCATGTCGTGTGTACTTACTTACTACAGTTTTTGAAAATAATGTGAAAAAAGGCTTATTTCATGTCACATGGTGTTTATCAAACGTAAGAAAATCATATTTTAAAATATTTCTAAAATGAGAAACTCATATTACACTTCATAAACCATTTTAGAGAAAGCAAAGTTGTAGAATATTTGAAAATGAAGTCATACTGAACTGTGCTGCATGGTGGGTTGATCTGTTGAGGTTTTTTTATAGTTCATCTGCGTCAATTATTAACAGTGAAAATGAGCACAAAATTTAAATCACCCCTATTGTTATCTCACCAATCTTCTCCATTGAATCATCTAGTATTTAGCTTAATGATTAGCTCTACACAACCATACACAGATGATGCAATTTGATGGACCCAGTTGAGTTTACCACTATGCACATATGATTTAATTTTAGATTGCATTTAAAATCACAAATACCATTATGTCTTGTATATCAACCAGATCCCAATCAGTGAGTGTTACCTCCTGAACCTCTCTCTGCTGCAGGAGCCACCCCGCCCTCCTCCACTCGCAGCCGATTGCCTGTGGGCCGTCCACCACCGCCAGTCTCTCCAGTGCTTTGTGGGTCCAGACAGAGTGAAGATGGTCGGTTGTTCACAAATCTAGAAGATACAGAGGCAAAAGCAGTTAAGCCCTAGAATGGATTGTTAAAATTAGCAAACAATCAGACATGATGAAATAAACAATTCCCCACTCTTTTGTAATACTGTAATTAAATTACTACAACAGGATCACATAATGTGCGGTCTTTTGTGCCTTAGGAGCTTAAATGTACTACTATGCAGATGGCAGTGAGACCACTACACAGTTTACTGAGTTACGTTTATTTGAAATATCAAAAAATGGTGGATTAGATCAGCTTCAAGGCATTTTTGTATTGTTTTGAACGTGAACATTGGAATATGAATCAATGTCATGTTCAGGTAATGTTTTTGATGGTAAACATGCTATTAAACTTCTCATTCTGAGAAATATTTGTAAGTATTACAAAAAACGCTACATTTGTTTGTTCCAATCACATTTTCTTTGTTTCAAAGCCAAAAATATGCATCCATGAATTGCATGAGATACAGCTAAACTTTTATTTAGCTTAACCTCAATAACATAATGAAAGATATTCCATATTGGTATTTTCTATTTTTGTAAACACTGTTGTGAATTATTCCCAAATATTTGTGACAGTTGATAAAGACTGATGCTGGGTCTCACTGTGTTTCAGAACAGCCCTTTTGGGCAGAATTCAAGCATAAAAGCGAATTTTATTTACTCTCTATGAAAGATTTTGGTTTCTCCTGGAATCTTCAAGCATTAAATACTTAAGTATCCATTCCAATCATATAAACATTTTTATTTGCCATGCGTAACAGGTGCATTTGAATGCTTAGGTGTTCAGCCTCACTTGGTTACAAAAGACAAATGACAGTGTAAAACAATATAGTGCAGATGTCTCACCCTTCAGGCATAGACTTTTGGCGCCAGTGGGCGGAGCTTCCAGAACTGGCATCACTGGAGAAGGAGAGGCTACTGGGAGACAGGCGATTATGAGAGGAGCGACCCGCGATCATGGCTGGGGAAAGGCCATAGGAATCCGAGCTTGGAGAAATCCTGAGTATGAGGAAAAAAGAATACAATGAAATGGTAAATCCAATGTGCAAGGATGGAGTGTTCAGTGTTAGGTGGACTGAGGATTGAGCACCTTTTTGGGTCAAGGGGTCGTCCATCGCTGGAAACGCTGCGGGGAATGGCAGGTACCCTCTCTGGGCGCTCTGCAGACAGGGCCTTCCCCATGCTACCCCCGAGGCTAACGGTACGGCTAGGTGTGCCCCCATGGCTCTGCGGGGAAGCGGTGAGGGATTGCTGGGGGCTGTTGGATGTCCGCTGCCACTTGTTGTTGTTGCTGCGGAAGGGGAACTTGCACTCATATGGAACGCCCTCCGTGGCCTTGTGCTCGCCAGCCGTATGGGCCATCTCCGTGCAGCCTCTGCAGGTGGTATGGGACATCCATTTCAATTTTGAAGAGCTTGTTGCAAAAATGAGAAAAAACTGAAAATCCTGCTTGCAGCATAATATCAGGGCCGAATAGTCGCTGTATTGTGGAGGAAATGAATTGATCATTAATAAGGTGGGTAGGGAGATCTTCCAAGTAAAGATTTGCCTAGGACCCCTGAAAAGGTAGAGCCGGCCCTGCATAACAGAATTACATATTTCTACATGTTAGACTGTAGGTACAAAGAAGGATAACGTAAAGCACTAAGCGTCTCTGTACCTGCGTGGTGTAGTGTCCTCGTGTGGAGGGATGACCACAACTTTCACTGTGACTGAGGTGCGTAACAAGTCGATCATCTGCTCGTGGGACAGAGAGGCCACTCCCACCTTGCAGATCTCCACCAGGCGGCTGCCCTGCCTCAGGCCCGCCTGCCAAGCGTAGCCGTAGGGCTCTACCTCAGCCACGATGCCCTCGTAGTTGACGTGGAAGCCCAGCTGGCCCAGACCGTTCCGCCGCAGGGTCAGCTCCATAGTTCCACAGCCTTTGGTCAGTAACTAGAAACAGGGGAATATAGAGGGAGAACCCACACTGTACTGGGGCAAGGCTCAGTTCACAGATAAAAGAGGGGTTCTAAACATAGAACCAGACGGGATGAACCAGGGTGCAGTTTGCAGAAATATGTATTTTATTCACAGACGCACACCCGTAAAGTGAAACAAAAAATTGTGGTCTCAATTTTTTACATGTCTGTATATAACTATTGATTATTTCAATACATTTTTGGTTTAACTCAGGTTGTTGAAATCCCATGGTTGGCAGAGTGATCCCAATATTGGACCGTTGAGCAAGGCCCTTAACCCGAACTGCTCTAGGGACTGGCTGACCCTACTGTTTCCTCTACGCCACTTTCATGAGGTGGCCTCCTGGGATGCTTTTCCAGCTGTCCTGAAAGAGTTCACACATACACTATATTGCCAAAAGTACTGGACACCTGTCTCCACACACACATTAATTTACATCTTAAACACATTAATTGTCATCCTATTCTTAATACATAGGCTTTAATATGGAGCTGACCCACCAACTCTTCTGGGAAGGCTGTGCATAAGGTTTAGGAGTGTGTTTATGGGAATTTTTGGCCATTCTTTCAGGAGAGCATTTGTGAGGTCAGGCAAGAAGGCTTGGCTCGCAGTCTCCGCTCTAATTCATCCCAAAGATATTCTACCGGGTTGAGGTCAGGGCTCTGTGCAGGCCAGTCAAGTTCCTCCACACCAGACTCACTCATCCATGGCCTTATGGAACTTGCTTTGTGCACTGCTGTGCGGTCATGTTGGAACAGGAAGGGGCCATCCCTAAAGTGTTCCCTCAATGTTGGGAGCATGAAATTGTCCAAAATGGCTTTCAATGCTGCATCATTAAGAGTTCCTTTCACTGGAACTAAGGGGTCAAGCCCAGACCCTGAACAACAACCTCACACCATAATCCCCCCTTCACCAAACTTTACGCTTGGCACAATGCAGTCAGGCAAGTACCGTTCTCCTGGCAACTGCCAAACTCAGACTTGTTCTTCATATTGCCAGACTGCGTAGCAAGATTTGTCACTCCAGAGAACACATGTCCACTGCTCTAGAGTCCAGTGGCAGTGTGCTTAACACCACTGCATCCAACGCTTTGCATTGCACTTGGTGATTTAAGATTTGGATGCAACTGCTCAGCAATGGAAACCAATTCCATAAAACTCTTTATGCACTATTCTTGAGCTTATTTGAGGGCCACTTGAAGTTTGGAGGTCTGTAGCTATTGACTCTGCTGACAGTTGGTGACTTCTGCAGACTGCGCCTCAGCATGTGTCGTCCCCGCTTTGTGATTTTACATGGCCTTTCACTTTGTGGCTGAGTTGCTGTTGTTCCCAATTTCTTCCACTTTCTTAGAAGCAGTCTGCATTCCTAGGTGCTGGATTTTATACACCTGTGGCTTTGGAAGTGATTGGAACACCTAAATTCAATGATTTACCAATACAGACGATCCTCTACTCGTTCGTGACTTGAAATGTTTATAAGGCATTTTTAAGCATCATTTTAAGGGAATATGCAAGAACAAAGAACTAGGATGCTGGGAGTTTGCACGCTACGCTGCTGCGCGGCAGGAGTAGCGGCCAGAAGTCATACTAGGCAGAATTGGTGCACAGAAAAAAAATTGATGTTGCAGACAGGAAACAGGAGCCAAACAAACACAATTTGGACTTACAGACCTCTTCATTCGTACAGTGCATCCAGAAAGTATTCACAGCGCATCACTTTTTCCACATTTTGCTATGTTACAGCCTTATTCCAAAATGGTTGAAATTAATGT
>JAODUD010010161.1:0-11020 GCA_026784285.1 Stomatorhinus walkeri
TCTCCCCAAACGAGCTTGATGGGCCGAATGGCCTCCTCTCGTTTGTAAATTTCTTATGTTCTTATGTTCTTATGTAAAAACAACAGTTGGCATGTTATCAATACTAGACCTAATATTTGGTTTTGGGGCATTTTTTTGAGAATAGGCAACTTGAAATTTTAAAAAATCCAAACATGTCTATGAAGTGTGAAGAAACTTGTTTTTTCCAAAAACTGAATTTATTAAACAATAAGCAAAGGCAATAATTAGTGGAGGTGAAGTGTATTCATGTCCATAGCAATTAGTTTTAGTTCTTGAATGTTTGTCATGTACAAGGGATTCAGAAAATATTTAGACCCCTTCAATTTTTTTCCAAATTTTGCTTGGTGGAGGCTAATGCTACGTAAAACTGTATTATTCCCCCCCCCTTCAATCTACACTAAGCCTTCTACTGTACTGAGCGTGTATTGAACTGTGGGCTTTAAATCTAGAAATAGGACCAGTTTAATTTATAACTATAGAACGAAAAGTCTGACATGTAGATATGTTTTATATAAAAATATTCATTGGAAAAATACCTGTTGAAATTTTTTTAAGAAATGGACTCAAAAACATGTGAAATCATTTATTTCTGTATTAAGCATGCATTACAATCCAGACACGGTTAAAAGGCTATTCTATAAAAGCAGTGATTTTAAATATTGCATAGCGTATTTTCATTTTAAATTAAAAACAATATATTGTGAGCCATTAAAAACATTCACAATTATCCAAGATGTTTAATTTATTAAGGTACCTAAATGGAACAATGAGTACATTAATAAGTGGTAAGCTGTCTGGGGTAGACCGTTTACCAATTAAGAGAAGCTGTTGTCAGAACAACAGCCCAACCAGCCACTACTAAACAGTTTTAAATGCTTTATGGTCACTCTTCTTGGCCTCCAGTCTCATTATCCCTTCCCTAAAAAGCCACTCTTATGTCCAACTGTTCATCCCGCATAGTGACAGATACAGGACACTGAGCATCCACTTCCAGCAGCTACAGGCAGGATGTGAACAGGCTACCAATCTGCTCACATAAAAACAGGAGACTAGGAAGGAAAGGAAGAAATCAGACCCTTCAGCCAGATTAACCCCCAGTGTGGTGCAGTATTTTACATATAAAACAAATTTCAATCGAAAACATGGAAGAGGGACTGAAACATGTTAATTAGCAATATAGAGACCAAAACGGCATTTCAGCAATTGTATCTATCTTCCTTAACACTTTCCTTCACATTAGACCAACAAATCTTGGTTAAGGACAAAACTGATTCCTCCAACATAGTGAGCTATCCCAGCATGCACAGAGACACTGAGGACCCCGAGACAATCCAAAATGCTGGATACAGGGGTTCAGTGAAAGAGGCAGTGAACCTGTACAGGAAGGTCAGTTTATCAGAGGAGACACTGTAGAAGGACAGAGTACCAGCCTCCCAGTCTAGATACACTCCTACTCTGTGGGAACCTGAGGGATGTATGGGTATGGAAGTCTGTTTATTTTTGTGATAGACTGAGAAACTGTCAGTAGAGCAGAACAGACTCCATGACTTGTCTTTGAAACCAATCTTGCATTTATCACCTCCTTTCATTCTGATTCCTTTATAAGTCACTCCAATATGGGCTCCATTGCCATTCCACTCAACCTCCCAATAACAGCGACCAATCAGACTCTCTCTACTGAGAACCTGATTCCAGTAATTAGATTTCTTTGGATAATCAGGACATGGCTGCTCCACGCTCACGTGTGTCACCTTCCTGTTCCCCTCTGACAGAGACATCAATCCACTTGCTGTGTTGGGGTCCAGTGTCAGCTGACAGGAGTCTGTAGATGGCCAATATTTTGATTAGATCTTTTATTACCATCACATTCACTGTAAAACAGAAACTGATGCACATACTTTGTTAAATATACACAGATTAAAGGAATTTCCCACACATACTCTAACACAAAGAGATGTAGTGATATTTTTAATGACATCCCAGACCTTAACTTTGTACAAGGAAAGCTGATAAGAACTGCAACTTTATTTAAAGATGAAATTAAGTTACAAGTATGCACAAACTGCATACAAACAAGCTAAATACTCTCGGCGCGCGCGCACACACACACACACACACACACACACTTGGTTTCCAACTCTTTGTGCGGACTCTCCATTCATTCTATGGGCATAATCCTAATCCTAGCTATCACAACCTTAACCTTTAACCAGCTCTAACCTTAAGTAATAAAAAAAGACTTGGCATTTTTAGTGTTTTGATCCCATTCACAAATTTTTATAAAAATTGAGGATATCCTTGTAAGTACTGAAATTTAAATAGTATTTAACAAACACTTACATTTCAGAAGCCCTGGTCTGATTCTGCAATGCCAAACATGCTCCACACTGTAGAATAATTATCATGACATAGTGTTAGTGTATGACGTTTGTATTTCAGGCAGTTCCGATGCGTAATCTATTTCTCCCGAATATCACATAAAGCAGTGAGAACTGGTTTTCAGTTCATTTACCTGGTAAAATAAAGTTTAAATAAATTACATAAATGCTCTAATAGTACACATAAGTTAGTGGTTTATTTATTGTTAGTTACTGTAATTTTGCGCTGCTTTATTTGGTTAATCGTCCAGTCTGTGAAGATTCAAGTAAGAATTGTATTGTAGTATGACTCATTTCCTGGTACGTACAATTTAAATTAGGTCGGCGGCGTTCATGGTTCGACTTATGATATTCAGATCGAGTTCTAGGTCAAACTGGTTTTTTAGACTTTCACGAAAATCAAGTTCTAGTGAGTTCGAGAACCGAGGTACCGCTGTACTAAAGAACAGGTGGATTAATCAATCGAGATACAGAAAAGGTCCAAATACCAAGGGAAACTAAAACAAGGAAACCTGAACGAAATGGGAATAAGGAGCAAAAATCAAGGAACTGTAACTGAAATACATAAAGACATAATAAACCAAGAGAACATAAAATAACAAATGTTAAAGAAAAAAACAACTAAACAACTCACAACAAAAAGGGACCGTGGATGATGGCTGACTGCTTAGCCCGGGAAGCGACGCAGCAGCCAGAGGAGCAGGGAAGCACACTAGAGTAACATCAAACAAGATAACCAGCAAGAGCTGCTGGCCAAATGGGGAAGACACATGGAACAGGGCCAGACAGGCACTTATCCTGACATTTTCTTCTGCAGTGTAAGAATTTTTCACAGTACTGTACTCTTTACTCACTTCAGTTTCTCCAGTTTGCAGTCAGGATCATCCAGTACAGCAGTGAGCTGCTTTGTTCCTGAGTCTCCTGGGTGATTGTAGCTCAGATCCAGCTCTCTCAGGTGTGAGGGGTTTAATCTCAGAGCTGAAGCCAGGATAAAACACCCTCTATCTGTGACTCTACAGCCTGACAGTCTGTAGATGGACAGGTAAAACATTGTTTCCCCATCAATAAACAGGATTACCTCAACATTATATTATGTTCAAATGCAATGTTACCAGGATTAAAATGCATGTCTTCTCCAATACACTGTGGAGTCCCCAGCAATACTGACCTCAGCATCTCTAGTTTGCATTCTGAATGCCCCAATCCACCACACAGCAGATCTACTCCTGAATCCTGCAGATCATTGTCACTTAGGTCCAGCTCTCTCAAGTTTGACCTGAGACTTGAGGCCAACACTTCGCAGCATGTCATTTTGAGTTGACACCAGTTAAACCTTAAGAAGACAGAATTAATTATATTAGTCATTTTGAAAATATGTTTTGCTGTGATTTACATATGGTATATGAATTTAAAATAATTAAAAATAATCACCAAGTAGAGAGAATTTATCTTAATTCATTTATTGTGTTTCGAGAGTATATTAATAGACTAATGATCTTAACAGTTGTGTTGTCACCTGTAATTTTATTCATAATAATTATTAAATATGTAGGTTTAAGGTCTGAACTTCACTCTTACTATCATTTTTTTATCCTATGAAAAATAATCAAATAAAGGAATGAAGCCTGCTTTAACTTGTGTTTTAAGAAGGAATATTTCCTGCTTTTCTCATTACTTATTTTTCATCTGAATTGGCAGAGATAGTAAGACTATGGGACAAAAGGAGTTATTAGAAAATTATGCCATTTGTGGATATCCAGGTTTTTTTGATGACCAAAATGTTAGCAAAACTTGTCAAATGCTTACACTCTACTCACTTCAGTTTCTCCAGTTTACAGCTTGGATCCACCAGTACAGCAGAGAGAAGCTTCACTCCCAGTTTTCCTGGGTAATTGTAGCTCAGATCCAGCTCTCTTAGGTGTGAGGGATTTAACCTCAAAGCTGAAGCCAGGGAAGAACAGCCTTTGTCTGTAACTCTGCAGCCTGACAATCTACACAGATAGACAAAATCAGTACATAAGATTAGCTCAGCCAGGATTAAAGTGTGCTAAACTACTCAAATATAATCTGTAATACCCAGTAGTAATGATCTCACTATCTTAGTATTATACAGCATCTCGGTACTGAGGGGCAGAGTGTGGCAGTAATCATAAGATCGCCAATTCAATTCCAGCCACAGCCCATCTGCAGGTCCTTGAGCAAGGCCCTTAACTTCCTGGGTTCTACAATGGGTGGCTGCCCTTCGCAGCCAACTTGCTCTCACCTACAGAGTGCAATTTGGGGGAGGCGAAAAGTTTCCCCTCTTGGATCAATAAGTATCTATGTTATTATTATAATTATTATTATTAGTAGTAGTATTATTATTATGATTATTATCTCCTGTTTACAAGATTAGCTCAGCCAGGATTAAAGTGTGCTAGACTACTCAAATATAATCTGGAATACCCAGGAATACTGACCTCAGTATCTCTAGTTTGCATTGTAAATCCCCCAATCCACCACACAGCAGATCTACTCCTGAATCCTGCAGGTTATTGCCACTCAGGTCCAGCTCTCTCAGGTGTGAGGATTTGAGAGCTGAAGCCAATGCTTCACAGCATGTCTCTGTGAGTTCACACTGGTTCACCCTTAAGAAGATAAAATTAAACACTGATCTACACAAAGTCATGAGTTGAAACACTTGTATTGTTTACATTTTGTGACTGTTTATTTAATAAGAGAAAAAAATAAGGCAGTGAATAAAGATTTTTAAACAAAGAAATGCTGCTCTACTGCCTTCATATTGCACTGAGTGGAGGGCAGTGAACTGACAAACCAAACTATATGTCCTAAAGCTAGATGTCTGGTGAAACTTGAGAGGGCATCTTTGTGTGTAGCCTAAGCCAACTTTCCCAACAATTGGTGATATTCATTGAACAGACACGGTCAGTCACCGACACCGAGTTGCTTGTCTGTTATTGTCAATTACTGATATCATCAAATCGCACATGCCTAACACAGACACATCAAACTGTAAGTGTGCTGCCTTGCAATCTCAATTGGTCAGGACCAAATCCACCAAATAAAAAACAACAATTAAATACTGTATTTTGTTGTTGTGAGGACCATTTTTATACAAATCTGTGACTGCAACCAAAAAACACCAAAAATCTTGTATTTCGTTCGGTTACTTATGGTTACAGTTAGGGGTGGGTAGGGGTTAAGGTAATCATTGCTGGCATCAGGGTTTTCCCCATAGAAATGAAAGGATGGTCCTCACAAAGATTTAACTACAAATGAGTGTATGTATACATGTGTGTGTGTGTGTGTGTGTGTGTGTATGTATATGTGTGTGTGTGTGTTTGTGTGTGTGTGTGTGTGTGTTTGTGTGAGTGAGTCAGTGAGTGAGTGAGTGAGTGAGTGCATATGCACACACAGTGAGGTGAAGACTTTTGGAGGATGGCCAGGTGTCAAGAAGGGCAGCAAAGAAGCCACTTCTCTCCCCCAAAGATTCTGACAAACTCCAAGTATTTATTATGCAAGAATGAACTGCCATCAGTAAAAGTTTGGCCCAGAAGTTGATTGACAGCATGCCAGAGAGAATTGCAGAGGTCTTGAAAAAGAAGGGCCAACATTGGAAATATTGACTCTTTGCATAAACATAATGTAATTGTCAATAAAAGCCTTTTACATATAAAATGCTTGTAATTATACTTCAGTAACCATAGAAACATCTGACAAAAATATCTACAAACACCAAAGCAGCAAACTTTTTTGAAAACCAAGAATTGTGTCATTCTCAAAATTTTTGGCAATATCTAAGTAAAACTATGATATTTTTGTCTGTCAAAGTGTGGCAGCCTTTTAAAGCCTCTCTTAAAGTCACCTATTTATAATTACAATCCTGTACATGTACAGACCATTAGCGTACCTTGCCGAATACCCTCATTTAATTAGTATTTAACTGGTTTAACTGGTGCTGGTGCTAAAATTTAACAATTATAGGATTGGATACCATTCCTTCACCCAGACTAGGATAAGTGGAAATTGGATGGATGGATGGATGGATGGAAGGAAGGAAGGAAGGAAGGAAGGAAGGACAGCTTGGCAAGCAAAGCCATTGTTCTTCTAGCCATCCCAAAATACAACAGCAACTTCTTGGCAAACAAAAGAAATTCTTAATTGTTATTACTGTATAATGTAATGTCTTATATTGTTAAGTAGTGTTTTATCGTAGCAATATACACTTAATTCCTAGGCAAATAAAAAACTGTAATTTTCTTCTGCAACATAAAACGTTTTCAAAGTACTGCACTCTTTACTCACTTTAGCTTCTCCAGTTTACAGTTGGGATCCTGCAGTAGAGCAGAGAGCAGCTTCACTCCTGAGTCTCCTGGGTGATTGTAGCTCAGATCCAGCTCTCTCAGGTGTGATGGGTTTGACTTCAGAGCCAAATCCAGGGAAGAACAGCCTCTCTCGGTGACTCCACAGTCTAATAGTCTATGGTGAGTCAGACAAATCATATCAATAAATAAGAATAATCAAGCTTTATGTCATTGCACACATACAACAACATTAACAGTATTAAACTCAAGTACAGTAAATCCCGTTCTCAACTCTACGCTGACTACCCCCCCAAACACAAATAAAAGTTAAACGAATTAGTTATTTGATAAAAATGTGAATAGAATTACATTACTGTTTTGTTATACATTATATGTGCAACACAAACACACCAACAAAAGATGTATTGTCATCTTAGCATCCCTTAAATACTAGTTTCTGTTGACCCAAAATGAAATTGCACAAATAAACCTTTTCCGATTCTCACAGTGTTCTGAATACATGTTCTGAATGGTTAATCGTGTGTCAATCATCTTTGGGTCAAAGATTAAGTGAGGCATTGTTTCAGTGAGTAGATTTGGAAACACACCATCTATCTAAACCTCAAATCAATGACTAAATAGAAGTTGTCATAGGGAGGCAGAAAATATTTGGCTTCACTGAAGTTCCTTTCATTAACATAAGTTCCGTGCCATTTGCTCACAAAACCTTGTAAGATATTTTTTGAAGTGCTGCATTTTTCAGTTTCAGGTATAAATGATGGTATTCATTACATTGGCATTAGAAAGATATTTTATCCGATATGAATGTTTTGTTTTCTTTTTCCCTTGTTTACTGAAACATTGCTTCATTTGTTTGCCTAAAGAAACCTCAAATGGTTTTCCTTCTTACAATATGTACAGAATGGATATAAATATGACTCAAAAGTAATTAGACCCCTTATGATGAATAAAAATATAGATTCACATTTTCCCTAGCCCGGATGCGGGTCACCGGAGTCAGGCCTGGGGGTGGGGCTCGATTGCGAGCACCTGGTGGCCAGGCCTGCACCCATAGGGCCTGGTTAGGCACAGCCCCTCCAATACCACCTATAGGAGGGGCCAAAGGGGTCGGGTGCAGTGAGAGTTGGGCAGAGATTCTGGTCCACCATCTGGCGGCTGAGGGCAGGAAAGTAGTCCAGGATCGACACTGTTTAAGGTGCAGATAGGACACTGCTGACCTCAGCTCGGGATGTTGTGGGTCAATGGAAGGAATACTTCGAAGACCTCCTCAATCCCACCGACATTTCCAATGAGGAAGCAGAGTCTGGGGACTTGGGGCTGGACTCCCTTATCTCTGGGGTGGAGGTTGCTGAGGTGGTTAAAAAGCTCCTCGGTGGCTGGGGCACGGGGGTGGATGAGATCAACCCGGAGTTCCTCAAGGGTGGATGTTGCAGGGCTGTCTTGATTGACATGCATCTGCGGCATCGCATGGACATTGGGGGCAGTGCCTCTGGATTAGCAGCCCGGGGTGGTGGTCCCCCTCTTCAAGAAGGGGGACCAGAGGGTGTGTTCCAACTATAGGGGGATCACACTCCTCAGCCTCCCAGGTAAGGTCTGTATAGGGGTGCTGGAGAGGAGGATCCGTCGGATAGTCGAACCTCGGATTCAGGAGGAGCAGTGTAGTTTTTGCCCTGGCTGTGGAACAGTGGACCAGCTCTATATTCTCAGCAGGGTCCTGGAGGGTGCATGGGAGTCTACATGTGCTTTGTGGACTTGGAGAAGGCATTCGACCGCATCCCTTGGGGAGTCCTGTGAGGACTGCTTCGGGAGAATGGGGTGCCAGACTACCTTAGAAGGGTTGTTCGGTCCCTATAAAACTGGGGTCAGAGCTTGGTCCGCATTGTCGGCAGTTGGACTTTGGCACCGATTCTGTTCATTACAGCCAGGGCATTGAAGGTGTCCGGTTTGGTGACCTTAGGATTAGGTCCCTGCTTTTTGCAGATGATGTGGTTCTGTTGGCCTTATCAGACTGTGACCTTCGGTTCTCACTGGAGCAGTTCACAGCTGAGTGTGAAGCGGCTGGGATGAGAATCAGCACCTCCAAATCCGAGACCTTGGTCCTCAGCCGGAAAAGGGTGGAGTGTTGTCTCCGGGTCGGGGAGGGAGTCCTTCCCCAAGTGGAGGAGTTTAAGAGTCTCGGGGTATCGATCTTGTTCATGAGTGAGAGAAGGATGGAGCGGGAGATCGACAGGCGGATCAGTGTGGCATCAGCAGTAATGCGGGCACTGCATAGGTCTGTCATGGTGAAGATGGAACTGAGCCAAAAGCAGTAGATAATGGATGGATGGATGGATGGATGGATGTATGGATGAATAATTAGGGTTTAAAGTGGGATTTGGCAGATGGCGGAACTCTAAGATCTGGTGTTACAGTGCAGCAGGGAATAATGACTCAAAATTACTCCAAAGCTGACTCAAGCTACTTCCATACTGCTACATTTTCATGTAAAACTGTTTTCAAATGAAAACAATCTCCATCCACACAGACCTTTACACTTCATATACTAAAGCATTTCTATGCACATTGAAACAATTAAAATGTATAGGAGGTATATCCTACCTGGTCACTGCGCACACTGACAGTGACCAGTGAATTAGTTTCTTTTTGCATATATATGCAGCAGTCATGCAATGTAACGTGTTATTTAGCTGCATACAGATCAGCAACAAGGAAGGCACCATTGAAAGCAACTCCTCCATGTCCGCCATGTTGGAATACTGATTACTTCTCAGAAAGGTAACCAGGTGACCAATCAAACAATGATAGGGTGTAACTAGTGCGATCAAATCAGGGATGGGCCACGTAAGAGTTGGGACCCATTAGGGCACTTTTAGAGTTTTTAAAAGTCTTTGGTTTCACTTATCCACACTGCAACTCCAAAACAACGTTTTCAGAAGTATATGTATGAGAGACTATTTACAAAAGTCTCCATTTTTGGAGGCTCAAAATTCCAGGGCAGTGTGCATGAAAAATGGCGACTAATGTCTGTGTTTTAAAACAACAACATAGCAGTGCGGATATAGCATCATACTAGCAGTCGGACCAGTGGTGGAGCTAAAATCACCTACTGCCCCATCTGACAGCAAGCGCAGACAGATCAGGGGAGGAGGGCCCTTGTAGGGAACTCCTGACAGTCATCAGCAGCAGCCACACCCCTCACTCCATGCTTGCTCCACTTCTCTCAGCCACTCTAGCTAAGCTAGCCAAAGTGCTAGCCAAAGTGCAAGCCAAAGTGCAAGCCAAAGTGCCGGCTACCATACCAGTAGATAGCAAGATCCATAGCCATGTTACACATAAAATAGTGTGTTTGGTGATTTGGTGATTGAGTTCCATTGAAATGTTACATTTGAAATTACCTACAATTTCAGAAAAAAACAACTCTATAAAACTCAGAATCAGATTTATTTACTTATTAAACGAAGGTGCCAGATCATTGTTCTGGATCATTCTGGCCTACTATAACCCCTGCTAGCAATACCAACCTCAGTACCTCCAGTTTACAGTGCGACTCCCCCAGTCCAGCAGACAGCAGATCCACCCCTGAATCCTGAAGGTCATTGTCACTCAGGTCCAGCTCTCTCAGGTGTGAGGAGTCTGACCTGAGAGCTGAAGCCAATGCTTCACAGCCTTTATTTGTGAGACAGCAGCTGTTCACCCTGGAAAAGGATTGGTCAGTAATAGCAGTAATAGTGGTGATGCAAAATATTAAAATGAAGATTTATTTTCAGTATAACTAGAAAATGCAGCTGCTGGGAGAAGGTACCCTTGAGCAGTTTGCAAAAGAAAAGTAGTCAAAAATTCCAGTTGAGAGCTATAACAACTTGTTGATGGTTATAGGAAGCGATTGATTTCAGTTATTATTTTCCAAAGGGCGTGCAACCAAATATTAGTTGAGGGTGCCAATAATTTTGTCCGACCCAGTTTTTGAGTTTTGTGTGAAATGATGTCAAATTTGGCTGTTTTCCCCTGTTTCTTTGTGTTGTTCCAATGCACATAAAGGAGATAAACTTGTGTTTACCAAAACATTTTTAATTATAACAATTTTCTTGGAGGAATGGTGCATTTTTTGGAAAACTTCCAGGGGTACTGTTCAGCCAAATAGCTATTTCAATATTAGTTTAAATACTAGAACTCGTGACCATAAGTGGAAATTAGCGGGAGAACATTTTAAAATGAATTTGAGAACATAAGAACATAAGAACTATACAAACGAGAGGAGGCCATTCGGCCCATCAAGCTCGCTTGGGAAGAACTTAA
>JAODUD010010162.1:0-11019 GCA_026784285.1 Stomatorhinus walkeri
CACTTCGTCTGGTTCCTCACCCAGGACCTGTTTGCCTTGGGTGACCCTACCAGGGGCATAAAGCCCCGGGCAACATAGCTCCTGGGATCATTGGAACACACAAACCCCTCCACCACGATAAGGTGACGGCGCGAGGAGAGGATGTTATTTAATATATTTTATAATCACTCATGTCCACCCCCATCGTCAATTACTTATTAGGGTGACTGTGGTGTTTTATGGAATTCATACTTTCCATCTTGTAATTAAAAAAATCACAGAATTGTGAATCTGTCATTTTATGTGGGACATAGGGCGCCGTAAATGCGGGGAGGGGGGGGGCTTTTAAGATGATTCCAGAGTGATAGGAGGCCCTGTAAACTTTGAAATATAACTGGATTGGTCTGGGTTGGGGACCCAGTATGATATTCATGGGACCCATAGTCTCCAGCCATGCCCCTGGTGGGGGATACCTGGTTATATTTGTATTTAGGCTTGTCTGTTCTAAAAACACCAGTTGGATATTTAAATAATGTAAGCATTGTATATGACAGTATATAGTTTATTGTGATATTTAAACTATGATGGAACTGATACATTTGTCTCCTGGGTATGACGTTAAACTGCACCAAGCCCTGCAAGCAGTCCTCCAACTTGCAGGGAAACAATTTCTTTGAGGGTTGGAGGCAGGATTGGCACTCCAGCCACCATAAAACAGTTCACAACTGATCCATTTACAAGCATGATACTGTTCTGCTTTCCGCAGGTGTAGCTCTGTTGCAGCTGCCCACAGGAAAGCTGCACACACCATGAAGGGGATGGGGGAAAGCCTTTGGGAGTCCCAAACCCAGGATGAGTTGAAACCATTGGCGAGTCAATAGGGTCAGGCCTGTTGGGGATCAGGACTAGTGTGGTGCTGAGGCATTACCAACTGCATGGTGGCACTTGGGTACCAGTTTGAGGCAACCCATCCGGGTGGGCGTGTGGAATGTCTTGTCTCTCCAACAGGATGACCTCTTGGAGATGATCGTCCTCTGCTGTTGAAGGAGCTCCATAAACTCCACATTTTGGTAGCAGCACTCTCTGAGGTCTGCAGATTGGGGAGTGGGTGGATCTCTGTAGGTGGGTATTACGCACATCTGAAACTGAGACATGCAGTCAGGGTGGGTGATGGAATGGTCCATACGGATAACACTGGACTTGTGCTCTGCTGGGCTGGGTACTTTAAGCAGTTATTTAAAGCTAACCCTCGAGGTATGACGTTCAACATCTCTAGGTCCACGGTTCATAAAGCTGATCCTCCAATCAGCTGTGAACCTCCCAATCTCCCGTAGATTGCATGGGTGGTGAATCAGCTGGGGCTAGGGAAGGCTGCAGGAATCCATGGTATCTGGAGTGAACTACTCCATGCTGGTAGTAAGGCTGTCCTCCTGGCATTGCAGGCAATCCTTACTTCAATTTGGGAGTTAGACTGGAAAACGGGACTTGTAGTCCCTATCTGGAAAGGGAAAGGTGGGTAACACTGCTTTCAGTGCTTGGTAAGGTCCTGCATAAGTGCGAGTATCAGCAGAGATTCTTTGCAGCCTTTGTAGATTTTCATAAAGCATTCAACTCAGTTGATCGAGTTACCCTGTGGGACATTCTGAGACTTTGCAGGATCCCCCCGAAGTTACTGCATGCCATGGCCGGTCTGTACACTGGTACTGGGAGTGCTTTACAGAATGGAGGGAGAACCTGTATGTTCTTCCCAGTTGATTCTGGAGTTCGCCAGTGGTGTGTTCTTGCTCCTACTCTGTTCAATGCTTGTTTGGACTGGGTGTTAGGCAGGGTTGTGGGATCCAGCGGCTGTGGGGCATCCATTGGTGAAGAAAGATTTACTGATCTTGACTTTGCCCACAATGCCGTGATCTTAGCGGAATCAATGGAGGCTCTGATTGGAGCTCTGTCTGCGGGGAGAATGTTGACTTTGTTGAGAGATTTACCTACCTCGGCAACAACATTTTTCTGGTGACTCTTCCTATGAAGTCAGCAGACAGATTGAAATGAGGCACATTATCTGCATTGTGAGGGAGCATCAGCTATGTGCACGTTGGCCACATGGTGGGTTTCCCAGAGGGTGATCTGGCTTGCAGGATCCTCATTGCTCAGGACCCAAGCGGCTGGACCAGGATAAGTGGAACACCTTCCACGTAAATCTGGATGCAGCAGATGGATGACCCTCTCCAGATGGTGGGATTGGACCTTGTGTCTCCCTGGGGGATCACCAGCCGGGATCCCAAGGAGTTATGCCATGTGGTGGGTGCGGCAACAAGCTGCATCAATGCATGCTGCCCAGCTTGACCTGACCTGACCTGATGGAACTGCTTATTATTCAATTCAAAGAGTAGCAGCAGTAGCTGTAACTTTTACTTTTACACATTTACTCTTCAGCTACTTGGCTATGTGGATACTTTTTCGTGGCTAGCCATTGAAAAGGTGAGACAAAGTACTTTTTCAAATTCAACTTTTGGATAACGCAAAACTTCTTTTCGTCAAAGTCAAAGTTCGTTCTGCAAAATGCATTTTTCTACTACAATTAGGTATTAAAAATACAGTGGGTGATGCCGTCAGCCAACGAGGTAGGAGTGAGGCTTTGTTGTATCCTAAGCTCCCGAACTTGGGTGTACCATGCAGTGACTATGTCTCCTAAAGAAGGCACGAAATTGAAAACAGGTCTAGACAGGATAATATCAAAATCGTGGGGCTGACGGAAGAGAAAGTCAGCAACCTATCTGCTTTGTCATAATATGCCTTGCCAAGATTCTCAGGCTAGACGCAGAAAAGGGACAAACTAAAATTGAAAGTGCACAGAACCCCAGGTCAGCCAGTCTTGGGTCGCTCTTGAGCAGACCTCATTAATCTGCACGATTCTAAGGACAAGGGGTGGCATGGTGGCCTCACACCTCTGGGACCTGGGTTTGAGTCTCTACCTGGGTTCTATGTGTGTGGAGTTTGCATGTTCTTCCTGTGTCGTCGTGGGGTTTCCTCTGGGTACTCCGGTTTCAACCCACAATCCAAAGACATGCTGAAGCTGATTGAAGTTGCTAAATTGCCCATTGGTGTGCCTGTGTGAGTGAATGGTGTTTGGGTGTGCTCTGCGATGGGCTGGCCCCCTGTCCAGCGTTGTTTCCTGCCTCATGCCCATTGCTTCCAGGATAGGCTCCGGACCCCCTGCGACCCAGTAGGATAAGCGGGTATAGAAAATGGATGGATGGATGGATTCTAAGGACAGGTGGCAGATTCTGGCAGCTGTAAGGGCCTAATGCCAGCTGCAGTATAAAAACCAGAAAGTGCTAATTCAACAGGATTTTTCTGCATGTGTAAGAGAGCGGCATTGCAATTTTTACCCTCTGGAGTTGATGGCATCGTCGGCAATGCCGCATATCTTTCTCGGGTATTTCAGTTCATAACTCACTGAGATCTTATTATAGAAACGTGAAAAAACACTGACTAAATCGGTAATCTGTCTTCTTTTCTAAAAAACCATCGTCAGAAGTATTAAAGTTTTAAATTAGGTTAAATCAAAAAGTGTCACCATACTTAGTTTTACCTGCAACGGGGGCATGTAGTGCTGCTCTCACCCGAAGATCACCATTCACATACTAAATAGACGCATTACCACACACTGCTTCAGGAAACCCATTTGACGTGTAGAACACGCCAAACTAAAGAAGGGTTTGGTTGGACAAGTTTTTTACCTTATCTTCCATCAAAAAAATTGAATAGTCTTAAAGAGCTTTGTGCAGATTTGGGCCTACTAGACATATGGAGAATTACTAACTCCTTGGTTAAGGACTATACATTCTAATCACGTCCTCATAGTAGTTTCTCAAGAATAGAATAATTTCTTTCTACCAGACAACTTCTTCACAGTCAGAAAATGTACACTTTCGGACCATAGCCCTGTCTCTTGAGATTTCTCCTCCCTACCAAATCCCTCTTCTCAACAGTGGCAATTTAATCCTTCCCTTCTAAGTAGCCATCATTTTGTGGATTGGGAATTTTTTATGCAAACAATTTGCCGAATATAAATCCATCCTTATTATGGGATAGAGCTATGGTTTTTATACATGGTTGCATTATATCGTGTACGGCTGCTCAAAAAAAGCATTCCCTTGAAAAAGTTAGAGTTGTAGTATATGATCAAGACTCTGGAAGAAGAATTTAAAAATACACCATCCCAGTCTATATCCTCCTGAGACCCGGGGAAAAAAAGTGTTCCTCAATTTTAGGTTATTTGTCTTTGGGGAAAATAAGACAACTTACGATTTAGATTTTTTCAAATATCTTTTTATTTTTTATTTCACAGCATGTTGTCTTTAGTGTACAACAGGAATAAATATGTTTCCTCACGAGTGAAAATTATACATAGATGCAAAAATAAAATGACATAAATGAATGGGTGGGGTCTCAGTAGGATATTAAAGAAACTAGATGCAGCAAGATTCGCCCTTGATCGGCTCCTAACTAGTAAAGTGCAAACATCACTTTTATATGCTAAGCAAAGATTTCATGAGCACAGAAACAAATCCAGTAGTCTTCTTGCCCAGTTAGCAAAAGGTAGGAGTGAGGCCAATGTTGTATCCTGTAGTAAGGCAATATGGTGTATGAAACCAAACAAATAAATGAAATTATAGGGAGTTTTATTACAAATGGTACTGCGTAGAATCTGTGGATTATAAGGAAAGAAGGAATAGTTTCTTAGACCAACTCACTTTACCATCGCTTAATGAAGAACAACAAAAAGATTTGTTTAGGTCAATTACAAGAAAACCCCGCGACCCAGTAGGATAAGCGGGTTGGAAAATGGATGGATGGATGGAATTACAAGAAAAGAGGTCTTACATGTCATTCGATGTGGTAAGGCTCCAGGGCCAGATGGCTTTGGACCTGAATTCTATAAGATAATGTGCCCGGACATAGTGGACCCTCTCACTCACATGTACCTAGACTCTTTTGAAAAGGTGGCTTGCCAAAACCTTGGAATTTAGCGAACATCCTCCTTGTATTAAAGAAAGATAAGTTTGCAGATGACTGTGTATCATATTTTTAGATTGATAAATACTGATACTATCGTCCTGGAAAAAATACTAGCGTGAGAACATTTTAAACTGAATTTGAGAAAACACTTCTTTACACAGCAGGTAGTTAGAGTATTTAATAGTCTTCCTGATATTGTAGTGCAAGCTAAAATCCTGGGTTCCTTTAAATCAGAGCTAGATAGATTTAACAACACTGAGCTATTAGTTAAGTTCTCCCCAAATAAGCTTGATGGGGTGAATGGCCTCCTCATATTGGTATATTTCTAAATACCTGTATCCTTGGATGCAGAGAAAGCCTTTGACTGAATGGAATGGGAGTATATGTTTGATACCTTAGGAAAGTTTGGACTTAGTGGGGGCTTTATTACGTGGGTGAGAACCCTGTACCGCTCACCTGAGGCATGAGTACTAACTAATGGATTTCAATCCCCTCCGTTCCCGCTGAGCAGGGGGAGGAGACAGGGCTGCCCCCTCTCGCCACTTCTTTTCACCATTGCAATAGAGCTGTTGGCTGAAGGTATTAGGGCTCACAAAGATATTCATGGTGTTAAGTTGGATAAAACCATCCGTAAAATTGCCATATACTTCAGATGATATCTTGCTTTTCATTACAAATCCTGATATTTCAATTCCAAACATGTTATCGATTACATGCTCATTTGGCTTAATAGCTGGTTACAAAGTAAATTATAGCAAATCAGAGGCTATGCCTCTTTGGGACTCTTGGGTAAAAGGGTCTCCTGACAATTTTCCCTTTTGTTGGTCCACATCTGGATTTACTTATCTTGGCATTAAAGTGTCATCCATTTTGGGAGAATTATGGATACATAACTTTTCACCCATTATATTAGCAGTAAAGAAGGATATGGAAAGTGATGTAATGTGCAGTTGTTGCAGATAACAAGCATATTGATGTCAAAGAGCCAATTCGAGTGGAAGTGCTGTTAGGTTTCCAACGAGTGACTGATAACAAATGCATTGTTCCAATTGCTCCAAAAGCATTGGAGCAAGAGTAAAATATTATTAGAACCTAATATGACATAAACTAGACAAAGCAAAACACAATATAGTTCCCAACAGATACAGTGAGGAAAATAATTATTTGACTCCATGTTGAATTCCTAACTAGACCCATTTATAAGAAAAAATGAAAGGTCTATCATTTCAGCGGTAGGTTTATTTTAATATCAGAAGATGGATTTTCAACAAAACAAGAAAAAAAATCATTATGTAACAGGTACAAATCAATTTGTCATTTATCTAGGGAAACAATTATTTGATCCCAAAAAAAGGTTAGGTGGTACCTTGGGAGGAGCCTAAAGCTCCTCCCTTCTATGACGTCATAAACAGGAGGAGGCATATCCCTTGTTCTGATTGGTCGAGGGTTATGTCCAAATACAAGCGTTTAGAAATATCATACATGCTATTGCAACGTGTTCCTTGTTGTGATAGAATGCATTTGAGTTGCCAGTAATAATCTGACCACTAGGTGTCAGTAGTTACACTCAGGGAGATAGGATATATCAAGAGAAAAGACGGAAGTTGTGGCTGCTGGAGTTGCTGTTCGGAGAATGCAATAAACTCGGTTTGTGCTACAAAACAGTGTTCTTAAATTTATTAAGAATCATTACATTGTACCAGGAGTGGTGATGACCGCCGACACCCATCGTCATGGAAAGTGTTAAACCGCCTGATGCTGTGAGCTGGACAGGGAATATAGATTGCAGATGGAGAACGTTTAAACAGAGATTTACCCTCTACTTGCAAGTAGTGGGTCTGGATGAAGCCTCAGATGCACATAAGATCGCACTGCTTCTTACCGTCGCGGGACCTCAATCTATAGAGGTGATCAACATGCTCGTGTTTGAACGGGCTGAAGATAAAGGCAAATACGACCTGGTAATTGGGACGTTTGATTCGCACTGCTCGCCAAAAAAAGATTAGACTTTTGAAAGGTATGTTTTCCGTTCTCATCTGCAGCAACAGGGAGAGACTTTTGACAGTTTCTTAATGGATTTGAAGTTGAAAGCAAAGACATGCAATTTCGGACATTTGCAGGACTCTATGATTCGTGACCAAATTGTGTTTGGCATCACTGATAAAAAAGTGAGGGAGAGCCTCCTGAGAGAGACTGAGCTTACCTTAAATGATGCGGTGCGTATATGTCATGCCAGTGAAATAGCACTTCAGCATGCTAAAACATTTTATGAAACTGCAAAGACAAGTGGAATTGACGGTTCAGCTGTAGCTGCAGTAACAGAGAGGGTGCAGAGATGCGGAATGAGTAAAATGAAGCAACCAAAGGAGAAAGAACTGTTTAATTGCAAGAGATGTGGTAGAAGACACCCCCCCAAAGCAGTGTCCAGCTTACGGCAAAGTCTGTGCAAAATGTAAAGGACAGAATCATTTTGCCAAACAGTGCTTCTCCAAAGCCAAACAGAGTCAAATGGAGCATGTCCATGCAGTGGAGGAAACAGATCTCAGTGACACATTTTTTATTGGCATGGTGGAGCAGGCTGATTCCAGTCAGGAAATAACAGAACTGACTGATGTAAATACTGTTGCACAGGACAAGTGGATGACAACTCTGGAAATTAATGGAGTTATCGTGTCACTCAAGCTAGACACAGGAGCAAAAGTCAATCTGATCTCAGAGCCTGATGTCAGAGCAATGAAAATTAAGCCATGAATAAGCCGAACGACAGTGCGACTCAAAGCCTATAATGGACAGCACACCCCAACAAAAGGAACATGCAGACTAAAGGTACAAATGAGAAACAAAATACATCACCTCATGTTTGTGGTTGTTCCGGGTGGACATGATTCTGTGTTGGGAGACAAGGCATGTGAAGACCTAGGTCTGGTGAAAAGAGTATACGTCATAAATAGTGGAGAGACAAAGGACACTGTGAAAAATATAGTGGCAGTTTCCAGACATCTTTGAAGGATTTGGAGTATTACCCTTCACCTACAAAATACAGTTGAAAAAAGATGCACAGCCAGTAGTCCATGCCCCAAGACGGGTTCCTGCACCTCTTTGTGAGAAACTGAGACAAGAGTTGGAGAGGATGACATCGATGGGAGTCATTGAAAAAGTGGAAGAGCCTACTGAGTGGATCAATTCAATGGTGTGTGTGAAAAAAGCAAATGGTGAGCTACGCGTGTGTATGGATCCGAAGGACTTAAATTCCAACATTCAAAGAGAACATTATCAAATTCTGACATGAGAAGAAATCATAAGCGAGATGGCAGGAGCCAAGTTCTTTACAAAGCTGGACGCATCTCAAGGCTTTTGGCAGCTGAAACTACATAAGGACAGCACAAGGTATTGCACATTTAACACACCCTTTGGCCGATACTCCTTTTTAAGGATGCCATTTGGAATTTCCTCTGATCCTGAAGTGTTTCCCAGAGCTATGGAACACATAATTGAGGGCATCGAGGGTGTGCGTGTTTATGTGGATGATATTGTGCTATGGGGCTCCACGATGGAACAGCACAACAAAAGGCTCCGGGATGTCCTAGAGTGAGTACAGAAGTATGGACTGAAATTGAATAAGGACAAATGCCAGTTTGGAGCCAAGGAAATAATGTTTCTAGGAGACAAGCTGTCAGAAGAGGGTGTAGAACCAGATCAGAGTAAAGTTCAGGCAATTCTCCAAATGCCCAGACCCATAGACAGAAAAGCTGTACTAAGAGTGATGGGGATTATCAATTTCGTTGGAAAGTTTATACCAAACTTGTCTTCAAAAACAGTACACGTGAGGGAACTGCTATGTGGGAAAAGCGAGTTCAAGTGGACAGCCGATCATGAACAAGAATGGGAAAGACTAAAAACTCTCCTCACCTCAGAGCAAGTTCTAACATTCTTTGACCCATCAAAAAGAACAAAGGTATCGACAGATGCATCCAAAGATGGTCTGGGTGCTGTTCTATTGCAGGCGGAAGGGGAAAATTGGAGGCCAGTTGCATATGCCTCAAGAACAATGACACCCACGGAGTGCCGGTACGCACAGATAGAAAAAGAATGTTTGGGCTTGGTGTATGGAGTGGAACAATTTCATAGCTATGTGTATGGGTTACCGACATTTGTGGCAGAGACTGATCACAAACCATTAATAGCTACCATCAAACAGAACCTGAATCAGATGTCTCCAAGAATTCAGCGTTTGATGATGCGACTGCAGAGGTACGAGATGGAGCTAGTTTACACTCAAGGAAAGTACATTGTTCTGGCAGATGCTCTGTCCAGCGCTGCGATACGGAGTGAAAAACATACTGAAAGCTCCACAGATGCTGATGTGATCCAGCATGTGAGTATGGTTGCTGAAACTCTTCCAGTCACAGACGCAAAGCTCAAGCAAATTGTAGTGATGACTGAGAAAGACAGTTGCTTGCATCAGGTCATTACGCATCTGAATGAGGGCTGGTCTAGAGGACAATGTGCCCAGTACTACAGCATCAGAACAGAGCTGAGTGTGGTCAAAGGACTTCTGCTGAGACAGAACAGGATCGTTATCCCACAGTCACTGTGTCAAGAGATATTGGAAAGGCTGCATGAGGGCCACCTTGGAGCAGAAAAGTGTAAAAGAAGGGCTAGGACTGCAATCTATTGGCCTGGAATAAACGCTGACATTGACAGGATGGTGTCAACCTGTGATACGTGTCTGAAGCATCGTGCTAAGCAGCAGAAGGAGCCAATGATTGTCAATGACCCACCGGACGCACCATGGCAGAAAGTTGGGACTGACTTATTTCTCCTGGATGGACAGAACTACTTGCTAGTGATAGACTATCTGTCGAACTACATTGTGTTGCTTACCAGTACATCTGCTGTGGGTGTGGTGACACAGATGAAGTCCATCTTTGCGAGACACGGCATCCCGCATGTGGTTTGTAGTGATAATGGGCCATGCTACAGTAGCAAAGACTTTCAGAGATTTGCTGAGGAGTATGGTTTTCAACATGTGACATCGAGCCCGTTGTATCCACAGTCGAATGGGAAAGCGGAGAAAGGAGTACACATTGTGAAGTTACTACTCAAGAAAGCAGTAGACAGTCGATCAGACCCTTATTTAGCTCTGCTGAATTACCGTGGTGTGTCTCCTACGGAAATCCTGATGGGACGCAGATTACGAACCACACTTCCTTGCTTAGCAACACCAAATAAGAACAGAAACAACAGCTCCTGAAACAGCGACAAAAGGCAAATTATGACAAGACATCAAAAGGATTGGAACCACTCTCCAATAATGACACAGTAAGACTTGGAGATTGCAGTACATGGTCTAAAAGAGCTACAGTCCTAGAGGAGGTAAACCCGAGATCTTACACTGTCAGGACAGAAGATGGTCAAATCCTGAGGAGAAATCGGAGGAGTCTGTTGAAAACAAGAGAGAAGGTGCTAGAGGATTTGTCTGCAGATGACACGTTTACATAACGTTATTCAATCTACACGTTTACATAACTCCTTAGAATAACTTGTTCTTTATATCTAAAGGAAAGGGGATGTTGTGATAGAATGCATTTGAGTTGCCAGTAATAATCTGACCACTAGGTGTCAGTAGATACACTTAGGGAGATAGGATATATCAAGAGAAAAGACGGAAGTTGTGGCTGCTGGAGTTGCTGTTCGGAGAATGCAATAAACTCTGTTTGTGCTACAAAACAGTATTCTTAAATTTATTAAGAATCATTACATTGCTGATAAGGGGCTATAATGTTTGGGAGATAAGGCTTGCTGTTAAACTTCAATAGAATAAAATACATTATGTGTATGTATTAATGTGATTTTTATTACGTTTTAAGGAATACAGTAATCCCTCACTTATCGCGGGAGATAGGTTCCAAGGCCGACCGCGATAACTGAATTTCCGCGAAGCAGGGACGCCATATTTATTTAATTATTTAACGTGTATTTGGACGTTTTTAAACCCTCCCTGTATTGTTTACAACATTG
>JAODUD010010163.1:0-11015 GCA_026784285.1 Stomatorhinus walkeri
ATGTTCGCCCATCCGTACTGCCTGTGGTCTGCCAGTTAGGAAGTTGGAGATCCACTGACACATAGATGAGCTGAGTCTCTGGAAGCACTATGTGCAGTGTGTTACATGACATCGCTAGGGTCACAAAGGCTGAAACATAAGCTCCACTTAGTAAGGCATGCAAGCTAAAATGTCAAGAATGTACACAGACACACCTCAAAAGTGATTTTATAAAGGTTTTGTTTTTGTGAACAGATGAAATGAGAGTGACTATTGATGGAGCAGATGGATGGGCCCATGGATGGTCACCTTCTTCAAGCACCAACAGGGTGGTGGAGGAATGGTGTGGGCTGCAGTTCTCAGTGATGAACTTGTTGGATCTTTCAGACTTCCAGATGGTATAAAAATTAACCACAAGATCTAATGCCAGTTTTTACACTATACCTTCTTCAAACATGGTACAGGAAGAAGTCAGCAGCTTTCAAAAAGGATATAATGTGCATGCAGTATTGTGCCTCACCCCATGATATTCTTGAAGGACAGTGCCCCTCTCCATGATATGCAAGTAGAACAGTGTCCCTTCCTATGCATAAAAGTATTCCACAGATTGGCCAAGAATGTTGACTGAATTATAACCAGGCCTCCATCATTGCCTGACATAATGCCCACAGAGAGCTACAGGGCCTAACAAAAGTATGAAATTTACCAAGATGATAAGCAGTATGCTTCTCAGAGCAGTATCTAGGAGGCGGTCATAGCTGACATAGCTAATTCAGGATGGGATCAAAGCAAAAACTTGACTGGTTCAATGACGAACAGGCTCATTAGGGTCATTCAGAAGAAAGGTGGCTATACAGGATAATAAACTTGGTGAAGTTTGTTATTCCTTATATAGACTGAATAAGACAATTTTATTATTATTTCTGTTGATGGTGAAGTGAGAAAATCCACTTAGTTTCTGATTGACTAATATTTCTGCACACTGAAAATCAAGAGCTTTTCATTTAACTTTGTTTGTGAAAGTCTTATGTAACATTTTCTCTCTAAATATATTTACTTGGAGCAAAAGAAAACTTAAGAATTTATTTTTACAAGTCTGCCCAACTTTTGCTAAAAAATATGTCTGGAAATAGTACTTGCCTAATAATTCTGCACACAGTGTATAGCTAAAAGGAATTTCTTGGGGTGGAAACATGAGGGACACAGTACAACAGTACAGCAGCAATGGGTGGGACAACTCCATATTAAAACGTATGTATTAAGAATGTAATGTCAATAAAGTTCATTTCTGTGTAAAGGCAGGTGTTGCAATATTTTTGGCAATATAGTGTATATGCAAAATTGTAGCATTTTAAGTTTATGGCCAGACTACCCACTAGGGGTCCCCCAAGACCTCTGACACAATTCAAACACAGACAATGTCACAAACACATGTCATTTATTAATTATACAAAATCCTGACAATCCAAAGTATTAAAGAGGAATTTCACTTCTCTGTGTGTGAAAGCTAAAAAAATGCTGGAATCTAATTTTCTCTGGCCCCTTAGAAGGAATGTAACCTATAGTTATTTTATAGCTATTTTTCCTAAACCGATTGTTAGAGACTTGGTGTACATCTGAAAACATTGTCTTTCTTGATTATTGGGACTCTTTTTTGTAGGAATGCACCGATCAATTGGCCAGCGATCGGAATGGGCTGATTTTCAGCCTGATCAGCTTGATAAGTGATGGGCTGATCAGTCTCACGTATTTCCGATTACGAAGCGATCTTGCGCATGTGCAATAAATCATATGCGAAGTCACTTGCACTTTCAGACACACAAAAATGTCCGTAATTTGGAAATTCTTCAGCATGAATCAAGCGGACGGAAACTTCGCTATTTGCAGGTACACCGTGGGGGAACCAATACAAAGACATTTAACACAGCAAATTTAATTAGACATTTAAAAGCACATCACCCCAGTGAACACGCTCAGTTTCAAGAATATAGCAAAGCGAAAGCTGCCAGCAAAGCATGTTGGAAGCCATCTACGAGCAGCAGTCTATGCTGTCTTTCGTTGGTATAAGCCAGGGGTGCCCACACTTTTTCAGCTTGCGAGCTACTTATAAATGACCAAGTGAAAATGATCTACCTACTATAAAAAGGCAAAACATATATTTTATAATAGATTGAGTATTCTTTAACATAATGAGAAAACATAATGTTAATTATCACTCCTATGCCAACGACATCAAATATCCATTTCAGTTATGACTAATGACACTACGTCTATTGTCACTTTAGACCAGGATGATTGAAAACTTTTTATCACTAAATGCACAGAAAAACAAGGTTCTCCTGTTTGGAGGTAAGTCCACATAATGCTATAATCCCATACTCCACTCAGAAGGGGCTGAACTTTTCCCTCAGCAATTCAGCCCATAAACTAGTCGTCATTTTAGATAGAAACCTGTCATTCAAATCGCATGTGGATGCAGTATTGAAGGTACTCCTACAGCTATGGGATATTACCAAACTATGATGATTCTTTGCTATTCAAGCCCCTAAGAAATTGATTTATATACCTTTGCATACAGTAGGTTAGACTACTGTAATGCTCTGTTTTATGGGACCACACCACACATTAAGCACCTTGCAGTGTATTCAAAATGAACCAGCTCAAATTGTCACCAGGAACTGGAAGTTTGAACCCCTGCTCTTTGTTCCTGGAATTAGCTTCCTCTTAGGTCCAGGACTGACTTCAAAGTTCTCCTACTTACATATAAGGCCCTTAAATATCTAACCTCTGCATACCTAACAGAACTATTTTGAGTTTACAAACCACATCATCCACTCAGATCACAGAACAAAGGTTTACTTATAATTCCTCATGTAAATAAAGTGACAGATGGGGTAAAGCATTCTGGTACAGGGCCTCTACACTCTAAAAAATCTGCAATTTCGTCAATTTAAAACAAAAAAAGTCAACATTATGCATGCAGATTTTTGAATAAACTGAACTTTTGGTTAGAAACTCAGGTTAAGTTTACATTAAGTTAAACCATAAGTTGACCAAACACATTAAACACAGCAACTACCACAAATGTTCAAGTTCCCTGTACTTCATAATCTAATTTGGTGTATTATCAAAATGTGATTCTTCAGTAATTACAAATGGAGGTTGGTGTGACTTACAAATTTGTTTTGTATTTAGTGCTTGCCTGAGTAATCACACTTATATCATCAAAATTTTGCATTTGCAGAATGTCTGTTACTTTTGCACAACATTGAAGCTATTTAGCAGTCATATAACAACACAAACATAACAAAATCATGTTTTTGCCAAAAGAATCTGTGTTTTATTCACACACCACTGAAGGTTTTGAGCCTCCATTTGTAAAAGGGGAAAAAATGCTGTTTAATATACTTTTGTATAATACTGTATACAGCAAAACAATGAGGTAACAAATGAATCATTTACAAATAAAATCACAGGTCTCTCAGACAGGCCATTTGAAAAATACAAAATAGTCTAAAAAGTAACACAAACAGCACTTAAAGGTTCCTCAATGATGATAAAAAAGACAATCCCCTTGAGTAATATCAAACAGTGAAAAAGTATCGTAAGCAACACTTAAAGGTTCCTCTGTCAGTTTGTAACATTCGCAGCAAATATTCTTATGGATGTCAAACAGGTACTGCAAATTTTAGCAGCAAAAATGAACATAAATTCAAAGATCTTCAATCCTTCAGAGGTGTCAGCAAAACTTACACATTAAGCAGGAGCATGCTGCTCCTTTACCGCAAGAGTTTATTTTTGAAAGACTGAACTCTTGCTGAGCCGTCATCTCCAAGTGCCAAGAAAACTTTCTGAATCACCTCACATGTGTATTTCAACTCTTTAGGGTAGGGAAAATTAAGAGCATACAAAAGGCCAAAAAAGTGCAAATGCATTTGGCAAATCAGTGATGTTGTGAACTACCATCATCTCCTCTAGTATGATGGCATAGTCTAAAATGTGTGATGAGGAAGCCGAGGCCCCTACATCATTTTCAACCACAGTCAGGATGGCCATCTTCACACCTTTTGTGTACCCTTCTTCTGGATCAGTGTCCTGTTAAGCAACACAACAAGCAAAAATGAATTTTTACACTTAAGAGCACAAAACGTGTAGTTAATGAAGCTGTGTCCTTTTCAGTTGACAAAACATGTATATTACCAAGCATGTTATCAGCATCTTCTCTGCTCCATAGTCTCTCAGAAACAAAGGAAGGCCTCTGAGTGCTACTGTCTTTCTGTGCATGCAAATATCCGTGGTCTGGAAAAAAACAAACACACTAAAACAAAAACAAATATATATTCCTTAAGAATTACCATTTCCTTTTTCACAGGACAAACATTATTAACTTCTGTTGTGGTCATTCTGCAAATCATTACATTATGTCAGTAAATAACATACATGATCAAAAATAATTGAATGAAAGTGTTTTAGACTAGTACATTTACTTAATTGACTAGATTTCTTTCTAATCACCTGGTTATAAAATGAGTTAAGGAGCGTCTGCATGTTTTCACTAAAATATGCTCTTCTTATTCTGAACATCTTGAGGAGTTTGGGGATGTGCATTTCAACAGCATGCAGGAATGTTCTCTGCAGGTTAACCATTGCTATTCTCTGAAATTCACAGTTCACTTATATGAAAAATAGGGAGAAAGGGTTTATGAAGGGTATGGGAGAGTGAGTGAGAGAGAGAGAGAGAGAAAGAGACAGTGAGTGAGTGAAAGGCTGAATCCCATTTCACCCCTTGGCCCTACCCCCTAAAGGGGGAAATGTGTGATCCATAGCTACATTGACAAAAGTCAAGTTAGGATTCCTCATATCCATCTCCATTGCAAATGCCTCACGATCCTTTTCCAAGGTGTCTTCACTCTGTCCAGTGGGGTGGTCAGGAAGAAAATTAACCTCTTCAAAGCCTGCGTTGTGCAGCTTTTGGTAGTTTCCAATCTTGAACGCAATACTCATTCTCCATCCATTCCAGCCATTTCCGCTTCCTGGTTCACGGAGATACAGGTGTTTGTTGACAAGAGCCATTGCTACTGAATCAATTTCTGATCTGTCTGGATATGCAGTTACCTCAAACACAGCTTGTGCAATTTTATCGAGTATATCACCTTTGATGTCTCTTGTCATGTCGAGCAGAGTGCCATTCTCCATGTAAACAACATTTCCCATTTGGAGGCACAATTCAATATCATACGAAAAGGCTGGAATTGGAAAAGGAGATGGCCGTGGAAAAGACTGCCTAGAAATATCAAGTAATGGTCCTGCAGATGTTCCGGATGAGTCCGATGAACTTGGAGGTGATGCTGTATCCAGTGAAAACATTGACACTTCTGATCCATTAGGGTCACAAACACAAAAAATAATTTCTTTCACATTATGATGTTTTGCCTCAACATATATCCTTTCCTTTTCCAAGACTGAAATGTCTCTCAGTAAAGAGGCAAGGAATCTGTCAATCTTTCACATCATCACTCTTGCCAAGAGCAACCAACTGAAAAGTTGACAAAGATGACCGAAACCTTGTTCAGTGGTATCCAGTAAAGAGCAGTGATTTTTTCTAGAAGTACCCAATGGATTGCAAACTCGTCAATGTAAAGGCCTAAATCAAAGCTAGATTCTTCTTCTTCAAACAGTTTATTGCTTTGGAAGTATAGTCCATCTCTGACTGACTGAATAAAACCAGAGTCTCTAGAGTGAAATGAATGTTTCTCACAACATCCTGGCAACAAAGTAGGCGCTCAAGCATTTGAAAAACTGGAACATATACAAAGGACTTCTTTGCCACTCTGTCATACAGATACTCTACCGGTTGTACTACTGGAAAGTTTGCCTCATATTAACTGTTCCTGCGGTAATCAGTGGCAAGCGCACCCTTTGATTTAGTACTCTGATACAAGGAGTTAGCTCTAAGAATGGCTTCTGTCACTTCCTGGACAACAGTGTCATCAACATCCTGATTGTGTCTAGAAAGTACCTCTCTCACATTCTGATGTGCATGCAATCTTGAAAAATGAACAATGTCATTCAACTCCTCAATAATTTTCTGTGTAGCCTCTCTTGAAACATGTAAAACTGTCTGCATGCAAAGAAAAAGCAAAGCAAGTTTATCCTCTAGAGAATGTGCATCCACTCTATAGTCACAAGCACTAACTGCTGATGTAGAGGGAATTTGGCAATCACAAACTGTCTATCCATCTGGCTCCTGGTCTACAAGACCAGTTTCTGTCTCCACAAAACCAGTTCTAACTGTAGTCCTTAAATCTTTCAAAGTGTGCTGTTTATGAGACCTACTTTTGTGACTACTGAAAATAGGTACCACATTGGTTTTGAAATCACAATTTACAAATGGGCATCTGACTGTATGGCGACTCCTTAAATGTGATCCTAAATGACTAAAAACATGCTTTTCATTGCAAACATCAATGAAATCACACAATTCACAAGCAAATGTTGCATTCTGTATGTGTTTAGATGTTTTTGTATGAAACTTGGAGATATGACACCTTAATGATCCTGATGTTTTAAAAGAGCTGATGCAGTCACTGAAGAAAAAGGGCCAGCAGGCTCCTCCCTGACTGTGGTGTATCCTGTGGTGTCTCAGAAGAGTCTCTGCGTTGTGGTGTGAAAATGAACAAAACTTGCACTGCATCAGGAACCTTCACTAAGTTGAAGAGAAATGTAAAATAAAAAAAAAATTAAAACAAAGACATGCCTGATGGGGAAAATGCCGGTACTATATGTAAATGGACTGTATGTATATAGCGCTTTATTCCAATGCCCTTTACAATGTTGCCTCACACTCACATTCACGCACCGGTACCAGAGTCTACCATGCAAGGTGCCAAACTGCATACCGGGAGCAATTGGGGGTTCAGTGTCTTGCTCAAGGACACTTTGATGGGGTTAGGAGGAAGCAGGGCTCGAACCTGCAACCCTACAGTTGCCAAACGATAGTGCTACCTCCCACGCCACCATCTTCCCACCATGTAACGAATACAATATATGAAACTGCAAATGAACAAGTGGTGGAAGTAAACTTGGACATTAGCAGGCCCAGGAGGGGAGGCATAAATGTAACAAAGAATTCCAAAAAAAATTCAAATATGAGTGTGGTTAGCAACCTAGTGGCAAGAAACAAACTGGCTAGCACACTTGGTGATTATGTTCGTCATCCGATTTTACTTAAGTGTTGTGTTTGGCCTTTTGTCTGTTAAAACACACCACAAAATATTACAAAGACAACATTATTGTATCCTTGGAGCAAACAAGTGCACTCACCAGTCTGAACAGCAAAAGCATTCAGAGCCCCAGTGAAGTTAAAGTTAGCATGACTGCTATTTACTATTACTGATAGTGTTTCTTGGTTTATCAAGGCTAATTCTGTCAGTTCACGCTTGTCAGCTAAAACACTCCACAAAAGTTATGTGCTAGCCTTGCCAACCCTAGTTTTACACGCAGTCACAACATGCAAAATAATTTTATCATTAGAATAAATCACCTCCTTCGATTTCTAGCATTTCTCTGCTAAATTTCACCTGCCCTTACTTATTACATTTCCCTTGATGTAACGTTAACTTGTTAGTGGTCAAACGCAGCAAGAATTGGCTGGATAAAATGGTCTTAGTTATAATAGCGACCTTAGTCCAAATTTATAGATACTAAATCCTGTTGCAGAGGTTAGTCAACAGAAGAAAGGTCCCCTACCTTATTTGAACATGGACTGTGCTGTGAACTTATTCGAAATCGTTGCCTCCAGAGCTGGTATCCATCTGTTTGCAGGTAATTTTTTCTCAATTTTGACAAAAACAGGCATATAAAACACAAGTTAAGGCAACTTTCATCTAAAATTATTCTCTTTCTTAATGAATTCTTTAAGTTAAAGCCACTATTTCCCAAGTTGTATTTTTACAGTGTATATTGTGGAATGGTAGGCCAGCCTATGTTCCAGATGATGAAATTCTCTCAGTCTTTAAGTCTTGTCACGATGCCGACCAGGGAAGCAGAGGCAAGGAGATGTACGATCGGGGAAATATGGGGTTTATTGAGCAAAAAGGAACACACACATGCGGTAAAGCAAACCGACAATACAATGACCAGACTGGAAACAAATGGAAATGTGGACTAAATACAATGGACTAATGACAACGATCAAAAACAGCTGGTAAACACGGGGAATCCACATGGGGTAAATGAGGCGGCGTGGCACACGGGAGGAGCAAACGATTGGGGCATAATAAGTCTCAACTGAAGATCTGTTGCTTCAGTTTAGCCTACCCACAACTTAACTCATTACACATCGTGGCTATGGCTGCTGGTGCTGCTGTACATGTCATTTTTATGCAGTTAATAGATCACTCAATCAGACTTAATATTATATAGCACTTTTCATACAAACCCAATGTAACCCAAACCCAAAGTGCTTTACATCTTAAAAAATAACACCCCCCAACACACACCCCTACCTCCACCCTCACGCTAATAATATTACAATAAAAGACAAAAGACACAAGCCCCCCCTCCCCCCCCCAAAAAAAAGAGGAACTGAGTAGATGCTATCATAGGTCTCATAAATTTGCATGAGGAAACACCAGAGGTATCAGGGGCGAAGTATTAAAAAGGAAAATAAATAGAGACAAAATGTTAGGGATAAAATAAAAAACAATTCTGGAATGATTAAAACTAGAAATAAAAAGTAAGGTATTAAAAGGAAAACGATTGAAAGCAAATGAAAAATATGTGTCTCTACATGTTTCGACCACCCATGCTCTCTGTTTTCCTTCCCACATCTCCAGACTGTGTCTGGGGTGGGCACTGAGGGGTTGATTCTAAAATAATGCAGCTGACTAAAATGGAAACTGACCAGCGTACCGGCAGGGCCGGGTGACCTCGCCACAGGGCCATTGTGAAACGGAGACAGAGGGGGGTGATTGCTGAGATGCTGTTTTTGCTTTTCAAGGGAAGGCTGCTAAGCACTTATGTGATAAAATGCTGGGAGGGGGGACATACACTAACTGGAGCAAATGTCAAAAATGCTGTGGTCACACGGATGGAAAAGACCGAGAGAGGGGGGAGACTCCCCGAAGGGGCTATAAGTGGACAGAGCCGATAAGTATTGATGAGCTTCCTTCTGCGCATGCTGAATGTATGTCAGAGCGTGGCTCCCTGATCGATTGGTGAAGGAATAAACTGGTGACTTGCAACTGCTCCGCATCTGTGGTGTGAATCTCTTTTCATCAACGGACCTGGAGGAGTTCTACTCCAACAGCACTATCTGAGCTGGAGCCCTGGTTCAGTCCCATACAAACTGTAACATTGTGGATGCAGACTTCAATCTGTCACCCTACACAGTTATTGATGGATTTTGACCAGGATCACAGTTTACATCTTGCTTTTAGCAAGAAAGCACACTCTTTCTTTTTCAATAATGCTATGGTGCATTTGATTATCTCAGCAAAGTCGTAAATTCCGAGGCACCTGACGTCACATCCAACCAATCTCCTGTTCAAGCTATACATCTTGGAACAAACATGGCTGCCTCCAAGAAAACACTGTTGTTCTGTGTTGTTGCTTTATGATATTTTAGTAGATTTGGAGCGAGATTTTTTTTCAAGAAACAAAGAGGGAACAAACAAAACAAAAAACATTAACAATTTCGGTTAAAATCTGATATTACATGCTAGGATGCTGTTTAAGCTCATGATATAGTATTTTCTAAATTGACCACATGCAATAACATTTATAACTATTAATACATTTAACAAAATAAACATTCAAAAATATTTATAAAATAGAATTACTGTTGATTGTGTAAGCCGCCATATGACATTTTTCTCTGACTTACGACTTAGGCCAAATCTCAAACCGGTCCCTACACACTCCACCGTCACACTCCCGCTGAGTCACCTTCGCAACACGTCCTATGCAGTTGAACTGAAGGAAACTGTCACAAGAAAGATTTGAGAAGACTTGCCCTCGCAGCGTCTTTTTACAGTCTTCTTTACCGGAAAAAGGAAATGCAATAATTTGACAAAAAGAAGAAGCTGTATTGTATTTTCTTTAATGATGTCAGTTATTTTTTAAAAAGCACGAAGTTTATCTAATGCGAGAAAATGACCTTTACGTCGTCTTATTGCACTGACTGAGCAATCTGAAGTATGTATACGAGTCATATCTACGATTGTATAATTTCTACCATAGCAAACTTTTTTTATACACATAAAACATTACGCATTACTTCTCTACCAAATACCAGAACAGATCTGTAGAGGGAAAAAAACAGGCAAATATGAAACATAAATTGTTATTGCTGGTGTAATGTTGATCGAGTTTGTGTATGAACGTTTCTTTGCGTAGTTTCTAGTTTGAAAAGTACACGAAATCTCTCTTAATTGGATCACGATGAAATCTCTGTACTGACCAGCTACAAATAGCTGCTTTCCTATTTTTTCTGCAGCGATGAAACATAGACTTTCTATGTGTATATCACAGTGCTGTTATAATCCAATTATTACATTATCGAGAACACCGTATATTTTTTCCCAAGCTGTTCTGTTTCCTGAGCTGAGTACATTTTTCGTTAAAACCAGTGGCAGCGAGAGTACAACAACACATGAAGACGCTGAAACGGCCGGTAAGTTAACGTTAAGCCAGATAGGAGCAGTGCAAAACAGCGATGTCTGCAAACCACCCTTCTTGTTTATGTATCGAACTTTTTCTTGTACTGTAGCTCTTCAGCAGCAGCAGCAGCCTCTAGTCCAGTTTGCTGCTAACAGTGAAGAGACAGGCCCTGTAACGTTACCAAGCAGCAGTCATGAGCTCAACACACTAGAATGGGCAGGTAGGATTGTCATTGAGTGAATATAAGAATTCGAATAATTAATATTAATGATTATTACACCTGCTCAATGAAAAATGAGATAATTAATGACATCACATGATTCACTACATTAATAAATCTGACTTAACTTGATCAGAAAGCTAAAAAGGGGAAA
>JAODUD010010164.1:0-10995 GCA_026784285.1 Stomatorhinus walkeri
TGAATTCATGGATTTTTTTTTCACATTCTGTCTCTCACAGTTGAAGTGTACCTATGATGAAAATTACTGACCTCTGTTACCATTTTAAGTGGGAGAACTTGCACAATCGGTGGCTGACTAAATACTTTTTTGCCCCACTGTATGTGCCAAACAGCAATTCAGCATACCCACCCTTGGAAGGGGTGTTGGAGAGCGCTCCTACTGGGGACTCTCTTGTTCTGCTGGGGGACTTACTGCTCACATGGGCAATGATCTGGAGGAGTGTGATTAGGAGGAATGGCCCCACTGATCTGAACTTCACCCATGTCCCAGGGGAGGCGGGGGACATTGAGTCCGAATAGTCATGTTCTGTGCTTCCATCATGGAGGCGGCTAACCAGAGGTGTCGCCATAAGGTGGCCAGTGCCTGTCGTGGCAGCAATCCCTGAACCTGCTGGTGGACACCTGTGGTGAGGGATGCCGTCAAGCTGAAGAAGGAGTCCTATCAGGCCTTTTTGACCTGTCGGAATCCAGAGGCAGCTGATCAATACTGGCAAGCTAAGCAAAACGAGGCTTCAGTGGTTGCTGAGGCAAAAACTCGGGTATGGGAGGAGTTTGGAGAGGCCATGGAGAATGACTTCCGGACGGCTTCGAGGACCAGAAGAGAACAAAGGCACAGAGGGACTGGGAGCAAACACAAGGTCCACAAAGAAACCAGAAAGGAACAACGGTGGAGCAGGATGGGGAGTAAACACAGGGGGCAAGGAAGAAAAGGGCGAGAGGAAACGGGGAGCTGGAGGGACCCTCAGCGGGTGTGAGGTGTAAGCCTCCGTGGCAGTAGGTGACCGAGAAGCCAGAACAGGGGCAAGAGGGGACGCTGAAGGTGGAGAGGAGGAAGGAGAAGGTGACAGTGGTGGAGGGGAGGAGGGAACCGTAGCTGTGGCAGGTAAAGGTACAGCCATAGCTTGTTCAGGCCCAGGCGACCAATGAGTCACAGGTGGGGGACCCACAGGCAATCGAGAAGACGCCGGAGGCAGCTCAGCTGATAAGGTGCCACAGGTGAAGCTGAGGGTGACCGCTGAGCCGAAGCCTGGGGAACCACAAGTGACCACCGGTCAGGAACTGAAGGATCCGCAGGAAACCGTCGAGTTGAGACCTGGGGGAATGAAGGTGAGCCAGCGAGTTGGATGGATGGTGTTTGGCTCCAGCACCAGTGTTCTCTCCCTTTCCAGGAGACCGAAACATAGGGACCCAGCTGGAATCCGCCACAATGAGGTGGTTGGGGTGACCTACCGGAGGGGTGGTGAGGTACAGTCAGGGTGATCCCCTAGGGGTCCCACTCAAGATCCTCCTCCAGCTCCACTAAGGAGGGCATAGCGGTGGTCAGGTCATCAGGGATCTCCTTGGGGATGGGGACTGGGGCCATAGAAGTTAGGCGCACGGGAGCAGGGTCAGGAACCAGGGAAACAGGAACCAGAGGATCAGGAACCAGGGGGACTGGAACAGGGGGGCTGTAGCTGGTGCATCAAGAGCCAGGGTAGCTGTGGCCAAGCGGTCAGGGACTGTCGGGGGCTGCAGCTAGAGGTTCAGGAACCGGGTGGGGGGCTGCAGCCGGAGGTTCAGAAATTGGGTGGGTTGCAGGCTGTGAGGTCAAGGAAGGCGGAGCAGGAACCCCAGGCTCAGGGACTTCTGGCTCTGAAGCAGGAACCACTGGTGCGATCATGTCTGTCTGGGTGGAATTGATCACTATAAGCAAATTATCGTTATAACTGATATTTTGTCTTTTTCTTTAGCCCTCAGGCAGATTACCATCTAATTGTACTGCACAAATTAAATTACTGAACTATGTATAATTTAAATACACTATAATAGTGTAGTACAGTACATAAAATATGGCTTTTTGTAGCTTAGCTACTGCATCTCATTGGCTCGTTTTTTGCAGTTTATCATAAACTTTGAGTCTACATTCGTAATTGAGAGAAAATGACTTTCCTGACCTATTTTCTGTGCAGACGGGTTACCGCAAGACAAAGTAGGCAACTTAAAAATGTCTCAGACTGGACAGGGTGGAGTCACGTGACAACACAGGCGATGATGTGTTTTTAAGGGGACAGTACATGAAGACACACTAGGGAAACTGAATTTTTTTTTTTTTTAAATACAAAGTAACTGACAAAATTAGATTGGAGGTTTTGAATTTTCAATTAATTGCCCAGCTCTACTACACGTTGAGTTAAAAAATAATATTAGACTTACTAAGAGGCATGTTGAAAGGAAGGTCACATTTGAGGCTCTTAGTTGAATTCTCCCCAAATGAGCCTGATGGACCAAATGGTGCCCTGTCATTTTTTTATGTTCTTAAAATTGAAGCAGCGGCACTTAGTGACCACTCTAATTGCAGTTAGTACTGAATTCTCTCTATTTCATCTTTCACAGATCTGTTTATTACTTCACAAAAACAGTATATCAGGGAATTGGTATACTCTAAATGCAAGAACCAAGAGCTATAAATACTCCAATTTATAAATACTAATCTTGTTGATTGTAACTAAATCTTTGTATAATCTATAAATAAGAATGTTTGCTTTTCTTCAGTTTTTTGTTGTGCAAAAGGAATATGCCAATGTAGTTGTGGAATTAAGTCTTCTATGAAATTTGAGGATTAGAATTTGCACCCATCCGTTATATTGCAAGTAAAGCAAAATGCTGTGTCCTATTTTTAACCAATATGGGACGCGATTTTTTCTGACCACGTGACTCAAGTTAGTAATCTTTTGGGCATTAAAGCATGATTTACTCCAATGACAGTGGTACTCAGTAGCTTAACAGAGCTTGTGGGTTCAAATCCTCAGAAGCAATTTTAAGTTGTAGCCCTTCCCTATGTTGTAAACCTTTTTGTATAAAAGCGTCAGTTAAATGTAAATGAGTTAAAGGTACATCATGTGTCTGAAAAAAAACAAACACTTCCAGGGCCCTGTATATAGCATGAGTGTATCTGATACAGTTCTTACTTTCATGTCACATAATATGTTGATCTTTGTGCAAAAGAGAAATAAAGGGAATATAAACAAACAAATTTAAACATATAAATAATATAAATTACATTTTCAAACATAAACATTAAAACATACACAAAGGAATAGAAGGAACCACCTAATTGGTAGGGACAGATTTAGCAAATTGTCATGTAATTGGAATATGAAATAAGTGCAGATTTCAACCTACATATCACAACAAGGGCAAACAGCATTCAGGTAATAACATATTAACTTTCACAGTCCCATTCCAGTAATTCTATAAATTGTACAGATTGGTGAGTGTGTGATGAGGACAGATTAGATGGGGGGAGCAGGTGATGGGGCTGTCCGGGGAATACTATGCTGTTTTGAAAGCCCCCCTTTCTAATTTTATAAATAAGCAATTACGTACTTCTGTCTAAAACCACATATAAGTGAGGTAAGCTGGGTTCACAGAGCAGGGTCAGTCAGCCATGATTTCACCACTGAATCCTTGAGCAGACCCTTAGCTCCAATTACCATTTCTGCTGTTCATCCATTAACCAGGGCAGGTGATATGACACACTATTAAAATTTTTTCCTTGTTTATGCTCCCTCTTGAACATGACACCCAGTGATACGGCATTAACTTTCACTTATGCTGATGATCTATAGCTGTACTTGTCCATGGATCCAAACAACACTGCTAACGTACACTATATTGCCTGCCTTTACATTCACATGAATGACATCCCATTCTTAATACATAGGCTTTAATATGGAGTCGGCCCACCAACTCTTCTGGGAAGTCTGTCCACATGGTACAGGTGTGTTTATGGGAATTTTTGACCATTCTTGTAGGAAAGCATTTCTGAGGTCAAGCACTGATGTTGGATGAGAAGGCCTGGCTCGCAGTCCCCACTTTAATTCATCCCAAAAGTGTTCCATCGTGTTGAGGTCAGGGCTCTCTGCAGGCTAGTCAAATTGCTCCACACCAGACTTGCTTATCCATGTCCTTATGGACCTTGCTTTATTCACTGGTGTGCTGTCATGTTGGAATAGGATTGGGCCCTGAGCTCATGTGAAGCAGGCCTTGGGTTCATTGGCACACAATATTAAACCACTATCTAGAAACTTAGGAGTGATCTTTGACTCCAGTTTAATTTAAAACCTCATGTTAATAAAGAGGTACAGTCTAGCTTTTACCAAGTGAGGAATACTATGAAAGATACAGAACTAGTCATATACACTTCTATTACATCTCACCTGGACTACTGTAATGCTTTACTGAACGACATCCCATACTGAACGACATCATACAGTTCTTTCATTCATCTTCAGCTGGTACAAAACACTGCAACCAGACTACTTACAAGATCAAGGGTTCATGAGTATATTACCCCTGTTCTGGCTTCACTTCACTGGCTAGCAGTTAAATTTATAATTTATTTTTTAATTTTATTGATCACTTTTAAAGCTTTGCATCATCTGTTTGATCATCTGTTTCAAAGTCAAGACTAAAGGCCAAAGGTGATAAGGCTTCTTCTGTGTTGGCTCCTATACTCAGGAACAGCTTCCTGCCAAGCATTAGGTCAGCTGACTCATTAGACAATGACAAGTTACATTTAAAAACTCTTTTTTACCATATAGCATTTCACGGTTCATACTTAATTGATGTCTTAAATGAAATTTTTTATACTTTTGTTTTTATTTTTCTTGTGTTCTTATTTTGTTGTTAATGCTTTATATTTGCAATGTCTCATATTATATAGTCCTTTTCTCTTTTACATGTTTTTATCATGTTTTCTTTTTGTATATTTTTTATTGTATTATATTTTCTGTATTTTTATTCCTTTTATTATGTAAAGCCTTTTGTGCTGCTTTGCTAAAGTTATGTTGGTAGCATGACACATTCAAAGTTCTGAATGGTTCTGAACCCATAATTTTTTTCTATTTCAGCAACATACTGAGGCACAAAACTCTTCAACCAAGCATAGACCTACAGGCACTTGGACCTCTGCTGCCTAAAGATGTGCTCCAGCCCCTGGAACAGCAGTACCTCTCCCATGCTGAGGTAGTACCTCATTCTGACAGTGAATTTCCTGCAGACCCTGGGTTGTATAAAGGCTCTGTTTGGGCTGTAGTTTCTGCTGGCTTAAGTTGTTTAAGTTCCATTCTGTGAAAATCAGCAGGGACACAGCGTAGACATTTAAGCAATACTTATACGTAACTGCAACATAGCATGTGCAGTCTGAACCATTTCTGACAGGATCTGCAGGTAAGTGTGTAACCAAGGTCACTGTGCCATTCAGAACCAGCTAGGCACGTGGATATTCAAGGCCCTGACTGATGAGACTGAGGCATGGAAAAAAGGAGATTTACCTGAAAAGGAGGACGGATATTATACCACAGCCATGACTTTTTCAGTCATCAAGGTACAAAACAAAACGTCTTTCCTCTGCTGCACCACTTGCTCCTCTGGAGTGTGCCTCTTCTTCCCGTTTCCTAATGAGTCTAGGAATCATTCATAATACTATTTTTCTGGTGCTTATGTTTACACAAACAGTGCCAGATACATTCATAAACAAACAACAAACAAACAAATTTATTTTTGTATAGCGCATTATTACAACATTACATCGTCTCAAAGCGCTTTACAGCATCCCCACCCAAAGCCCCCAGTGAGTATGCCAGAGGTGACAGTTGCAAGGAAAAACTCCCGAGAAGGAAGAAACCTTGGGAGGGACCAGACTCAAAGGGGGAGCACATCCTCTAGGGGCCGGCAGGGAGAGTCAAATACAATAAATTTTGAGACACAAACAGGGAGCAGGGAGGAGATGACAAGCCGGTGCCAACGCTCCCTCCAATCGCCAGGCAACCAGAAGGCAGGCAGCAGGTCATACATTGAAGATGACACGGGCAGAACGGCGAGCTGGATGCACGGATGTCATTGGTAGTGGTGACGTCACACGTTGCAGGGTGTGTTGGACATCTTGATTGAGGTCTCCAGGCAGCACCCCCCAGGAGGAGTAGGGGAAATAAAATATGCAATTAGTCAAAGTAGGGGAGACTATAGGCAGTGCTAAAAGTTAGATGAGTGCAATGTGAAGTGCAGTGTGCAAGCTCCGGTAGATATGGCTATGGCAGCATAAGTAGTAGAGAGAAGCAAGTGGGAATGCAGGCATGGGGAGTCCCTGAAATGTCCAGCACTCCAATCCCACAAGCAATTGTGAAGCTAGAGTGACAGCATTGTCAATTCAGTTTATCCAAAGCCAATGGCACCAATCCCCACCCAGCTCTACACCTCACACTATAGGTGTAACTGGGAGTGTGGAGTTAGCTAGAACTAGAACTAGTGTCTCTGTAAGCTAAACAGGTTTTTTTTTAGTCTAGACTTGAATATTGAGAGTGAGCCTGAAACCCGCACATCCGGTGGAAGATCATTCCACAGCTGTGGAGCTCTATAGGAGAAAGCTCTGCAGCCTGTCGTAGCTCTTTCTACCCTAGGTACTAACAGACAACCTGTGCCTTGAGAATGGAGCAAGTGGGTTGTATGAGGTCAGCAGATCATTAAGGTATTCTGGTGCAAGGCCATTCTGTGCTTTATAGGTTAATAGCAATATTTTATAGTCAGTCCGAGACTTAACTGGTAACCAATGAAGGGAGGATAAGACTAGTGTAATGTGATCAAATTTTTTTGTGCTTGTGAGAACTCTGGCTGCTGCATTCTGTTATTATATAAAATCATTAAGTTTATATAAGGATCCAAATGGGCAAGCAGAAAGGAGGGCATTACAGTAGTCCAAGACATACAGAATAAAGACTTACAGGTTGGTGTTGTTACTAATAGTACCTACATTCAGCTCATAATAATCAGTCTGTGCAGGTGCTGTCTTGTAACAGAATAAATATGACTGTATACTGTACAAATACACCATAAACACTTCATAACACCAAATACAATAATCAATAATAAGGACTGTATGAATTTTAAATTAAACCCCTTTAATTCCCAGCTGCGATTGAGGATCTGTAAACTGAGCTGTGTATGGCTCATTTAATTCCTGTCTGTCTCTTTGTTCTCTGCGTGATTATTTTCTCAATTCTTCCTTGGCATGTCACGCATTATTTCCTTGTTCTGGTTTTTGATCAAAGTGTGTCAGGCCAAACTCTAGGTTGCACTTCCCTAACGTTACCTGCATGTTGCCATCCCCTGTCACAGCTTGTTGATGACTACGTAAAGAAGGCAGGCACCATTCTGGGAGACAGTGTGAAGGCTCAGAGGATTTTGTGTCCGCTGGGGCCATTTTTACAAAGGTATGGCTTAAAATCCAGTCATGACTTCTCACTAACAAACAAACTCAGAAGTGAATAGTTCAGGACCTGAAAGCAGTGTTGGGGAAGCTACTTTTAAATGGTAGCATTTCAAGCTACAAATTACTTATAATTAAAAGTAGCTGGGCTACAGCCAAGCTACTGTTTTAGTATTGTAGCTAGCAACACTACAAGCTATAGAGTAAAAGTAGCAAACTACATCGAAGCTATTTCATCCGGTAATACTTAATATTTGTGCTGTAGGATACTATTAAAGCTAATTGATTGAAAGATGTGAAATGTGATGCTAAAAGTGGAAATGAAAATCCATATTTTTTTGACAACGTAACATCAAATCACAATAAGGTTTCTAAAGTTTCTATATTGGTGTAAACCAAGATACTTCGCAGTCACAATTGCTGTGTGAAAATTGGAAGGGTTACAACAAAAAAAATACATTTTGATAATCTGTCGAAGAACCAAAGTGGTTCTATGCATTTTAATGAAAGTGTCTAAAATATTGTTTGCCGTGAAGTATTTTTCAACCCTTTAACATCCATCCCCCGATTATTCAAGCAAAAAACACCAATCAATAACACCTAGTAGTTGAAAATACCTGTCTTTATAAAGAGAGAAAAATAATATAGGTCTTCCTCGACCTCCGACAACGATCTGCTCAGACTGATTGCTTGTAAGTCAGAACTTTATTTTATATGCAAAAATTATCATATGTATAGTATACTGTATAATAAATATCATCTTTAAGTCATATGACTTGGCATTTTTTCATCTTTTTATCACCATTTAAGCTGCATTTAAGACACAAACAGACACAAATGTATACTGTACTGTGAGCGCTGTGAAAAGCAGCCTGAGTACAAAATGAATGAATGAGCATCTTGTGGGTATGCTCATGCTGCTGGCATTTGGGGCGGAAATTGTCATACACTCACGGTGCAGTTGTGGTCACATATGTTTGGTCTCAGTACGGTCATAAAATCAATCAGTCAAAAGTTGTATAGGTCATAAGTCGACGACAACCTGTAGTATTTTTGTATGATGTAGCATTTTACCACACTACATCATTATTTGTAAAAAAAAAATAAAAAAAAAGTTACAGGAAAAGAAAAAACAAAGAAAATAAGATAAGCTACTGAAAAAAGTAGTTACATTAGTTAGTAAAGTTAGCAACATTGTTGATTTTAGTTAGCTACTCAGCAACACTGAGACAGTAAAAATCCAGACCAAGATTTTGTTTCAACCAGCCAGGTGAGTATTATGAGTTACAGTCACACAGTACTTAGCTGGTTGGTTGAAATAAAATCTTGGTCAGGATTTGTACTTTCTGGACCTGAACTATCTACGTTCCTTTCATGTTCCTTTAAAGGAAAAAAAATAGGTTTACTTTAGTTTTACACTCTACCCTATTTTGTGAAAATGTCTTTAAACATGGTGCTTTATTAAGAATGGATTATGGATTAAGTTTATACACCGCTCAGAAAAATTAAAGGAACATTTTGAAAACATCAAATATCAATGGGAAAACGATACTGGATATCTGCACTGACATGGACTGGGTAACATTAGGAATGAAAGGACGCCACAACGTTTGATGGAAATGAAAATTTTCAACCTATAGAGGGCTGAATTCAAAGTCACCCCGAAAATCAAAGTTAAAAAAGGCGAGTCCGTTTTGCCGAAATTTCATTGCAGCAACTCACTGACGTTGAACTCCAACTTGCAGGGAAATAGTTTCTTTGGGGGTCGCTGGCGGGATTTGCACTCCAGCCACGGTAAAACAACTCAGAACTGCTCGATTTAAACAAGCATGATACTCTTCTGCTCTCTGCGGGAGTAGCTCTGTTGTAGCCGCCCGCAGGAAAGCTGCATGCACCATGAAGGGGATGGGGGAAGCCTTCGGGAGGTCAGGCCTTTTGGGGATCGGGCTGCTGTGAAGCTGAGGTGTCGCCTACTGCATGCGCCACAGTTTGAGGCGACCCATCTTGGTAGGCACGTGGAATGTCTTGTCTTGCCGACAAGATGACCATCTTCCTCTGCTGTCAGGGGAGCTTCATAAACTCTCTGAGGTATGCAGACCGGGGAGTGGGCAGATTTCTGTAGGTGGGTATATCTACTTTCGATCTGATTAGTCTGATGGCTGTCATACCCAGGGAGTAGCTGTTGCTGTAGCGGATCGGCTCCTTCCGATGGTGTCTGATGTCACTCCTTTCAACAAACATATAATGCGATATCTGGGATAAAAACAAACTTCCACCATTGCTTACTATGCAATTTTATAATCAGGTAAAGCCTTGGGTGTCTTGTCTGTTGTCTCAGTGTATGCTCTGACCATGGTGAGTGATCTCTCATTGAGGGAGACATTTTACTCGCAACTTTGCTTGGTGGTTGATGGGTGCCCACGAGGTGACACTCCTCTGGTCATGGGCGAATTCAGTATGATCACTGGCACTAACAGACCTGGCTATGAGGATTGTGTCCATCCCCATGGGTCTGGAGACTGGGGTTGAAGTGGCTCTATGTTCCTTGACTTTGCAAAAGGTCAGGGGTTACAGGTCACTGGATCCTGCTTTCAACGCTCTGAGCAGCATTGTTGGACTAGGTACTCCAATACTGGTGTTGCGGTGAAGGAGATTGATCACGTCCTTGTGGGCCGTTGCTGGAGGCTCTTGCAGAATCTGGGGTGTGCAGAATTGCCCAGTTTGTGAATTCTATCCACAGATTTGTTGTTGCTACTCTGAAGATTCAGAATAGATCTACCACTTACTAGGAGATTGAGGCTGGACTGGGTGTCAGCCAGGATCGTGGTGTCTAGGAGCTTTAGGGTATCCGTTGCTAAAAAAAGTTTTACTGATCTTAACTTTGCTGACGATGCAATGATCTTAGCAGAGTCAATGGAAGCTCTGACGGGGGTAAAGACTAAGATCCAGACATTTAATGACTTCTTGGGCATAGCCATCAGTAGTATACTTGTCTGCTGGGAGAATGTTGACCTTGTCGAGAGATTTATCTACCTTGGCAGCGACATTCATGTCTCAGGTGACTTTTCCTATGACGTCAGCAAGTGGATTGGAAGAGCAGGGGGGGTCATGAGGTTGTTGGAAAGGCATGTGTGGTGCTGCCAATATCTTTGCAATTGGACGAAGGTCCAAGTCTTGAGAGTCCTGGTGCTCCCTGTCTTGCTGTATGGGTGTGAGACATGGATGCTATCTAGTGAGCTGACATGAAGACTGGACTCCTTTAGTACTTTATCTCTTCAGAGAATCCTTGGGAACCGCTGGTTTGACCTAGTGTTGAATGAGCGGTTGCTAGAGGAGTCCAAAATGAGGCACATAACCTGCATTGTGAGGGAGTATCAGTTACGACACTACATCCATGTGATGCGTTTCCTTGAGGGTGATTTGGCTCACAGGATCCTCATTGCTGAGGACCCAAGCAGCTGGACCAGGCTAAGGGGATGCCCACGTAACACCTGGCTGTGGCAGATCAATTGCCATTTCCAGAGTGTGGGACTGGACAGTGTGTCTGTCTGAGGGATTGCCAGCCACAATCCCAAGGAGTTTTGCTATGTGGTGGTTGCGGCAATACGCTGATGCAGTGCATGCCCCCCAACCTGGGCCCGGTTTCTCGAAAGCTTCTTATCGCTAAGTAGTTCTTAAGTTTACCTTAACCTCTCTCTTAACGTTATG
>JAODUD010010165.1:0-10982 GCA_026784285.1 Stomatorhinus walkeri
CCACTTGTATAGCGCTAGCGAGAGAGAGATCATCTGCTGCCGTCAACAGTCGCTCTCTAACTTTAGGGTTGTTGGAGCGTTCAGCCAGCTGGTCACGGATGAATTCATCCTGTTTACCACCAAATTTACAAAGGCTGGCTAAAAAACCATGACGTTTTTATTGCGCGCGTACATAACATGTACACTTTCAGTTATCCATCCATCTTTTAAAATTTTATACAATAAAATAGTGTTTGCTAAGTCTGAGCCTTCTAATTAGAAGGTAAAATAACTTTTTTGGCACTGTCTAGTGGATGGACCAAGTGGAGATATGAAGAAATCCAGACCAGCCATTTATTGGTGATTGATGGCAGTGAGATTGGGGCGGATGCTCTCCTCCTCCAGGAGGAGGATCCAGGATTGGACCACCATATTTGCTACTTCTCCAAGAAATAATCAACTTGCATACAGTATCACAGAAAAAGAAGCACTCGCCCTTTTACCTGCTCTCCAGCATTGTGAGGTTTATATTGGTGACAGTTCTGCCCCATTCAGTCTTTACTGATCATAATCCCCTCATTTTCTACATCCCATGTGCAAAAATAAACACAGACTGATGTGTTGGGCCCTAATTATGCAGGAATTCAACTTGTATTTCAAGCATAAAAAGGAAGGAAAATGTGATTGCTGCCACCCTCTCTAGATGTTAGGTGCACTTGGGGTGATACTTGCAGAGTGGAGAGCAGGGGGGTCTAGGTGTCAGCTGAGTTGCCTTTCACATCCATCTTGCAGGTCCCATCACCTACCCAATCCAGCTTGTACATTCCACTCCGCTGCCGATGGCCTACTCCACCTCTTCATTTCATATACCTTCAGGTTTTTCCCTTCCGTGGGGTGAAAAGTCACTCTGCCTGCTGAACAGGATCTAGTGTTCATATCTTGCTATCGCTAGTTGTATTTGACTTGTTGTATTACCATGTATCTGACCTTTGTTTGTTTAATGTTTTCTCTTTTCTTTTTGCCCTCTGGAATGTCACTTGGCTTCATCTATGATCGCTGGGTTTTCATGTAGGATTGCTCTGGATTACGATTTTGCCCTTTGCTTCTGGTGTAGGTATATGGTGCCCGCCATTTTTGTTTGGGACGATTATAGCTTTGTGTTACTGTTACTTAGGGAGTCGGGGAAGAGTTTGTATTTTTGTTTCACTTTGATTTGGTTTAGGGAAGGCAGGGGGGTGTAGTCTCTTTTGGGGGTTATGTTTATTATTTTGGCTACTGTTAATGGTAAACTTCTAAGGTGCAAAACCAGACTGCTCCGATCACTGACAGGCAAGCAAGTGATCACAGATCCTGTTAAGAATAACCCTAGCAAGGACCTTACCCGCCACTGAGAGTAGTATTATCCCTCTGTAGTTCTCGCAATCCAGGTGATCACCCATCCCTTTCCAGATAGGGACAAGTCCTGTTTTAGAGTAAATGGAAGTAAAGATTGCCAGAAATGCCAGTCTTACTGCCAGCCTAGAGAAGTTCACCCCTAGATACCACAGAACTCTGCAGCCTTCCCTGCCCTCAGCTGATTCACCACCTGTGCAATCTTGGTGAGATTTGGTGGTTTACTCGGAGGATCAGCGTCAAGTACCGTGGACCCAGAGATGTCCAACATCCTAGCTGGAGGATCAGCTTTAAACAGCTGCTCAAAGTAGCCGGTCTAGCAGGTCACAAATGCAGTCATCCATTAGAACTGTTCCCTCACCTGCTCTGACTACGATTCTCCGAGGGACAGATTCCGATGTGCATAATGCTCTGTAAGCAGGACGTGCGTCACTAGACCACAGATGGTGTGTCATCTACTCACAGATCTGTCTAACATTAAAAGTAATAGAATTAAAAAGATAATTAGGGCTGAACGATTTGGGGAAAATATCTAATTGCGATTTAATTTGCGGTAATTTGCGGAGTCAAGCTTCAGTTAAATATAAAACATAGATTTAAAACGTATGAAGTTGCATTACGACATGAGAAACCATCAAAATATGAACTGGCCTATCTTCTAATGCAAGAAAGAGAACTTAAATACGTGAACTGCTTACAACATATATCATAATTACTATTTAAAATTAGCAGCGAATAATCGAACATAAACAGGGATGCACATAACTGGTAAAGTATGCATTCACCTTTAAAAGCGATACGTGAGCGCAATCGATTGTGGTATCAATGCAAATGCGTTCGTATTTTATATGTATTTGCTCTGCTATGAAAAGAAATTACCGGTCATTTAACGTTTATACCGCAAAAGAAACACGAATTAGCACGTAAAGGTTAAAATGCACAATAGTTTTTTTTTTTTGCACATAAGTACACAATCGCACTGTTACAACAATAGATTGCTTAACTTATCGCTTTTAAACATGAATGCTTACTTCACCAATTATGTGCATCCTTGAACATAAAACAATTTCACAAAAGCTGTGTTAAGTCTAAATAAGCGATCGCATGGAATACCAACTGAAAACACGAAAAGGGGGGGGGGAGAATTGCGTTTACATACATTTTAATCCGATGGCGATAAAGACCGCGGAAGACTAATAAAACAGTTCCAGTAAGAAAGATAGGAATATGCAGCTAATGTTGCTTGGACCCCTAATAACAGAACCTTTCTGTAAACAATCTGTGACCATGAAATAGGTAGCTAATCCACTTACACCTCAACAGCTGAATCAGTATTTTCACGAATGTAACGTTTTCCTTCGGTTTCACGTGTTTGATGTTTATGGGCGTATCCGCAATCGCCTTGTGTCACTACTGATTGGTGAGCATGACTGGCACGCGAGGATGACTGACACTCCTGATTGGTGAGAATCACCAATGACCACAGAAGGAGAACATTAATTTTAAAACTAGTCTAACGTCAGTTTTAAACCATGGGTCAGACGTGGTGTGTATTGTATGCCTTCAGTCGCAGCTTCTACAATTTGCTAATTGCGTTGTTTCAAATGGCGATTTAGATTTGAAATCGATAATATAATTAAACTCTTTAAAGTATAATTTAACCCTGTAAATATGAATCATACTTTAAACAGGGACATGCAGCATTTTTAAAGTAATATAAAATATAATAACATTGAATTGAGACTCGCGTTTCAGGATTAAATTTCTGACAGAAGCAACAAAATATGTTTCAAAATTGAGACCGTTCCCACTTTGTGGTGATGTTATTCATTATGTGAAACTCATGTAGGTGGGAGGAATTTTGAACTCTAAGGCTGTCGCGCAGGTTTCCTACTGTAGGTGCTGATTAGTACTGTAACGAACGGACTCTCAGGAGTTCTCGCACCACGCTTTAAGTTCGAGCAAATATTGCAGGGTTCGCTCATTTATATATTTTTTATAAATCAGTTGTTCAAAAAAAAATTGTGTTCTTTCATATGGTGAGTCCCATGTTTGTAAAACTTGCCTTACGGAGCTACAATATAGTGGATGAACCTCATACTTTAGACTAAAATTAAATATGTGCGCTAATGCAATTGTAAACTGTTGGTTTATGAGTTAAAACACTAAAGAAAAAAGACATTCAGTTCAGACAACGGTTGGGAATTCTGAAAATTTCCAGATAATAAAGAGATAATTATTACATTCAAGTTTAACCGCACTACAACACCACAAGCACAGCTGCGCGCAGTCATCACTGTATGAGCCATGTACAGTAGTCTGATTAATCGGCAGATGCCGATTGGCATAGAATTCTTTTTTTTTAAAGCCTGATTTTTTCTGGCCGATCGATAAGTCGACCTCTAGTTATCAGTAGATGTATGCACAAAAACAGAAGTAGGCCTATATTAAATAATTAAAATGATAAAATATACTTTGAACTGCTGTATCACTACAATATTGTGCCGAAAAATGTCAAGAACTCGGACGGTTCTGAAATGAGTGCGGGTCATCGTGCAGGCGGGGAAAGGTGGTGACGATCCACTGGCGGCTCACAGGAACACGTGTAAGGAGGTTTATTAATAGAACTGAAATCACTAGGAAAAAAAAAAAACGGAGCACAAGGGGTCAAAAAGCAATTTAAGCTGACACCTTATTGGTGGAGAGGTTTGCGTGTTCCAGTGATCCCAGGAGTTAAGCTTTATGCCCCTGGTAGAGTCACCCAAAGCAAATAGGTCCTGGGTGAGCAACCAAATGAAGTGCGCCTCATTAGACTCCTTATGATGAAGAACAACATTGATTCACATTTTTCCTCACCCAGGGCCTCCAACTGGAGCCAGGCCTGGGAGTGGAGCCCAATGGGGCCTGGTCGGGCACAGCCTGAAGATGGAATGTGGGTCCCCCCCTCCAATGGGCTCACTGCCTGTAGGAGGGGCCAAGAGGACGTGTCAGGTGCAGTGTGAGTTGGGCAGTGGGCAAAGGCAGGGACCTTGCCGGTCCGATCCTTGGAAGAAGCTAGCGCTAGGGACATGGAATGTCACCTCTCTGGCAAGGAAGGAGCCTGAGCTGGTGCTCAAGGTTGTGAGGTTCCATCTAGATATAGTCTATCACACCTCGACACATGGTTTGGGTTCTGGAACTAGTCATCTTGATGGGGGTTGGACCCTCTTCCACTCTGGAGTTGCTCGCGGGGAGAGGTGCCAAGCAGGGGCGGGCATACTTATTGCCCCCTGGCTGGGCACCTGTACATTGGAGTGGATGAGAGGGTAGCCTCTCTGTGCCTTTGGGTGGGGGGACGGGTCCTGACTGATGTACTTGGAAGGGGTGTTGGAAAGCGTTCCTCCTGGGGACTCTCTTTTTCTGCTGGGGGACTTCAATGCTCACGTGGGCAATGACAGTGAGACCTGGAGGGGCATGATTGGGAGGAACGCCCCCCCTGATCTGAACCCAAGTGGTGTTTTGTTATTGGACTTATGTGCTCGTTATGGATTGTCCATAATGAACAACATGTTCAAGCATGAAGGTGTCCATATGTGCACCTGGCACCAGGAGACGCAAGGCTGCAGTTCAATAATCGACTTTGTTGTCGTGTCATCGGACTAGCACCCGCATGTATTGGACACCAGGGTGAGGAGAGGGGCGGAGTTGTCAGCTGATCACCACCTGGTGATGGGTTGGCTCCACTGGTGGGAGAGGAAGCCAGCAAGGCCTGGCAGGCCAAAACATATAGTGAGGGTCTGCTGGGAATGTCTGGCAGAATCCCCTGTCAGAAGGAGCTTCAACTCCTACCTCCGGCAGAACTTTGCCCATGACCCAGGCAAGGTGGGAGACCAAATGCGCTCTCATGGCAGCAGTTCACAGCCAAGTAAATAATAATAATCAATCCTTTATTTATCCCCGTGGGGAAATTCCTTTTTATGCCTCCCTCAACTTGCTCTTTGTAGAGCAAGCTGTCCGCAAGGGGCAGCCACTGTGTGAAGCCAGTGTGAAGCAGCTGGGATGAAAATCAGCACCTCCAAATCTGAGACCATGGTCCTCAGCCGGAAAAGGGTAGAGTGCTCTCTCTGGGTCAGGGAGGGAGTAATCCCCCAGGGCAGGAGTATCTCAGGGTCTTTTATAAGAGTGAGGGAAGGATGGAGTGAGAGATCGACAGGTGGATTGGTATGGCATCTGCAGTGATGCAGGCGCCGCATCGGTCTGTCATGGTGAAGAAGGAGCTGAGCCAAAAGGCAAAGCTCTCGATTTACCAGTCAGGTTATGTTCCTACCCTCACCTATAGTCATGAGCTGTGGGTAGTGACCAAAAGAAAAAGGTTGTGAATACAACTGGCCGAAATGGGTTTCCTCTGCAGGGTGACTGGGCTCTCCCTTAGAGATAGGGTGAGAAGCTTGGTCATTCGGCAGGGACTCAGAGTACAGCCGCTGCTCCTCTGCATCAAGAGGAGCCAGATGAAGTGGCTCTGGCATCTGGTCAGGATGCTTCTTGGACACCTCCCCAGTGAGGTGAATATGAAATTTAGTGATTAATTGTCAGCACACAGTGCACAACAACAAAATGTGTCCTCTGCATTTAACCCATATGTGACAGTGTGACATAGCAGGGGGCAGCTAATTCAGCACCCAGGGAGCAGTACCTTGTTCATGGTACTTCAGTGGCACCTTGCTGGTCAGGGATTCAAACCCACAATCTTTCAGTTACTAGTGCGTTTCCCTAACTATTAAGCCACCAAATAATAATAACAATTGAGCCTTTATTGTCCCCATGGGTAAATTGTTCTTTACACCTTCCTCAACTTGCTCTTTGTAGAGTAAGCTGTCCACAAGGGGCAGCCACCTGCTGCTGCTGGGGCACCCAGGGCCTTGCTCAAGAACCCAGAAATATGCTAGGGCTAGGTTTGAACCAGCAACCTTATGACTACAGGCACACAGGCTTAGCCCATGGAGCCACACACTGGTATTCTGGGCATGTCCCACTGGGAGGAGGCCCCGAGGAAGACCTAGGACAAGCTGGAGAGCCTATGTCTCTCAGCTGGCCTGGGAACGCCTCGGGATTCCCCCAGAAGAGCTGGATGAAGTGACTGGGGAAAGGGATGTCTGGGTTTCTCTGCTTAGTTTGCTGCCCCCGCGATCCGTCCCGGAAAAACGGTAGAGGATAGATGGATGGATGGATGGATGCTCAGTCTGAGCTGTAACCGTTTTAAATAATTTCACTTGTGAAATACTTACATGTGAGCTATAACCAGAGGTGTAGGGACAAGACAGGCAAGGCAGGCAATTGCCAAGGGACCTCAAACTGGGCCAATTGCATAGTACATTGCAATGATTAATGTGCTTCGTTTGTGTTGTTTTTTTTCCACAGTAAATTGAAAATAAAAGAATTGTGTTTTGTTGGTATTATTAATTTTGATTTCACATTAGGATAATTATCATAAATGTTATCATGCTGGGTGGGATGCATTGGAGGGCTCCAAGGATTTTTTGCCTAGGGTTCCCTAGAATTGCCTCTGGCTATAACATCTGTGCTTTAAAGACAAACAGTCGTTTGATGCATTTGACTGCTTCACATATAAAACAGCATTGTTGCAGCTTCAGTCCCCATCATACCTGCATAGGTTGATACAGTACAGTGAAGTATGTTGTAAATAAAGTTATGTGTGCGCAGATTTATGTTGTAAAGCCTCATTTTATTTTTATTTTAATGTTTTGTTGACAAAGAATATGTCAGTTACAAGGTGTACTTAGGCTTACCACCTTGTCCATGTCAGGAAAAACACCTTGAGCTACTTTGGATTTTACAAATTACTGTAAAACTGAAAGGCTCCTGTGCTTGGCTAAACAGATCTTCTTGTGTTTTGAATGGTTTGTTTCCTTTATTTAAAGACTAAAGACTCATGGAGCAGTTTCATATTAAAATTAGTGACACGTGCATGATTACAGGAGGCTGACCCACCAGCACATAGTGAAAACTCGGTGCTTAGGTGAAATTCAGGTACATTAAATTGTAGCTTACACATCCTGTCATAGAACAACAATACAAATATTAACACAAAATATACAACAAAGATATAAAGCAGAAGGGAGTGTTCTGGCGTTTATTTATGCAACAGAGATAACAACAACTAAACTTCTTTACTGAAGGAAGTAACAGTATATGCGGGATGTCATTTACCTGCAAGCCTCGAATTATGTGGTATTTACCTCGCCTAGTGCTCCAGGCGTTCATCAGATATAATTACTGTGTATTCTGTAAAACCCGAACTCTGCCCCTTTAAAACTCCAGGGCTTCTTGCTTAAATTACATTTGACAGACTCATGCTTGTGTTATCCCAGGTACAATCTGATGATTTCTTTTAAGTTTGAAAGTAATGTTTTACCGTATTTTTTTGCTGCAAAAAATTAAGAATTTCTTTGGTGGAAGAAAGCTTTTCTCCTTCCTACGAAAAATGACCACCAGTCCATATAGAAGTCCTGCACCGGTCTAACTGCAAAGCCCTTAGTGGGCAAGTTGAATTCTGCAAGGATTGAAAAGAGACATATATGTACTCAATTCATTAATTTGTTTGTTTGTCATTATTTTTGCCAACCGAAGATGATCCCCCTCGGTAAGTTTTTCCGGCTGGGATATGGTCCACCTTCGCAAATTTTGTGTGATAGCTGGTTATCGAACAGGGCATTTACCGCCTCAAATGTGGGGCACTTTCCATCGTTCAGGCAAAAGGGGCAGGCGCTCAGGCACCTCCAACCCCCCTGCAGGAGCCTGATGGTCCGTATGGAAATACCACAATTCTTTAAGTGCATCAGACATACTGGCTGACAGATGTTTTGAAACAGCAATGGGAACTTTCATTTTTATACTGACTTCGAACGTGGGTTTCACAATCACCGTGAGTGATGTCAGTCATGGGGATTGAAACACGGGCGCCCGGGCACAGACATTTCATCCAAAAATGGATGCTGATTGTCTTCATAAATAGGGGGACAGGGCTCGAGTCACAAATAAAGCCACAAATTTGCTATAATATTTATATGGTTGTACACAATACTGAAATGTAATGAAATATAAAATGATTATACGTTGCAAAAACATTAAGTATGAGTGCAGTGGCCAATATTGTGATTTTCTCACATACATAGTCACAGAGATGTATTGCACTGCTAAAATATTTACATTTCCTACAATATTACCCCACTCGATCTTTTTGCGATGCAGATACTTCCTGCAGATACAAGGACAGTCATTCAAGCTGTAAAACGGTAGTTATACATGCATATATATGTATGCTTTATGCATTATCCGTGTCTTTTGATCATTATCAATATTACCAATAAAAACAAAGCTGAATAAGCTTTAATTGCGCTAGCAAACAATATACAAATCATCTTGGAATGATTTACGCTTAAAGATGCCAGCTATTCACTATATAATGTATTGCGGGTATAGGAATTGGGGAGACAGTGTTTTTGTACCCTTCATTCTCCCCCCGTAAATCTACCTTTGTCTTTAAATTATTCACTTGTTTCCCCCCAGTACTAAACACAGGTCAGCGTGATCACATGATTATCCGTGCACTGCCTGTTGCGTTCATTAGTGTGTGTCCTGTTACGCGTTTCTCAGTTTACCACTAGCAAACGCCCGGTGATACAACAACCTACCTTACGAAGAAGGATCTAAACAGCTATGAAGCTCCTTAAATTAATTGGATTGTTACTTTGGACATATATTTCTGTGGCTGAAGGAGGTAAGGTGTTTTTCATTTGTTTTGAAACGCGTGCCTGCAGGATACTCATGCGGGGTCTGTCAAGTCAAAGTCAAAGTATCTTTATTGTGATCTGCACTTGTATGATCCGTAGGTAATACTCTACGATGTAATTACAATCTCGTTGGTCATCGTACAATAAAACAGTGATAAATAGAACATGATATTTTAAATACTGGCAAATTGACAGTTTTAACATAACATAATGAGACGGATGAAAACAGGCAGAGCTGGAAATCAAGTTCGACCACTCGCCAGAGCACTGGTGTCAACTCTCATAGTGAGATTCACGTTTGCTAACCAATTTTGCCCTTTTTATACAGTCATCAACAGTATATTTTATACATCTACAGAATCGCACTTGAGCATTGTCTTGTGCTATTTTACCATGTCTGTGCTTATTGAATGTGTGTATGTGAGTCACTGAGAAATGGAGACTATTTCCCAGGATGTTTGAACATATTTGGTCGAATAAATTTTATCATGATTAGGAGATGCAAATCTGACACTTTACTGGTGGCTCCCCATTTGTCAAAGAGGGTACACTTCTCTCTTGGCACTTTCCTGTAGTTCATGAAGTGTTGCCTGTAAGCTTCAGGCACCTTGTGTTCCGTCGTGATCTTCATCCATCTCAGCCTCCATCTGGGCTACCACCCAAACCTCAGGCCCCTCAGCTGTAGCAGCACTCCTCACTCCACCAGAAGTTCAGTCGCAGTCAGTCTAATAACTCTCTTCAATGCCTCTTTTGCAACTGTGATCCCAGTGTTCGGCTAACAAAAAGACATAAATTCGGACAACCCCAAATTGAAGTATTTCTGATAATTTTGATGTTAGTCTGTTTATTGTACATGTACAAAAGTGGAAAATATACACAGTGTATATGCACAACATCAAGCTGAATGGTGAGTCAAGGTACAGTAGTGCAGTCGTGTATTCTTTTAGCATCATTAAACAATGTGTTTTTTTAATTTTTATTTTATTAACAGCAATCAGCCAGATAAGAATGATCAACGGTCTAAACATTTGTTTACCTGGGGGGCAGCTTGGCAGATGGGTGCAGCTCCTGGGGTGTGGTGGGATTATTTGAGTTTGTTGTTCATTGCTTGGTTAAGATGATCGGATTCTTCGGGGTAGAAGCTGCACCTCAGTATGGAGGTACGGAAGTGAATAATCCTGTGGCACCTTCATTCCTGCTTAATCACAGAGCATCTTTCTTACACTTAACCACAAGTTTGCATGAAGTTCTTTGTGTTTAAGTCAGACATTCCACCTTAGCCATTTTGATTTCAGGGAGGCAGATAAGGGACAACAAGGGTGGTATTACAGTAATACCTTATCCTGTGGTATTTACAGTATGGTATTTGGGGTATACCATGATATTTTAGCTTGAAAATACCCCAACCTGCCGGAATTTTACAGCTGCGTTTTAAAATTCTGTCAGATTACGTTATTCTGCAGTATAATATCTGGACAGTAAAAACAGTAGATACAGCTGAAGCCTAGTGCTGGTTGTGTGTTGGGGTGTCGGTAATAAAATTTGCAGGATGAGGCTGGAGGGTTAGGGCAAAATGTGAGGTTGGGGTTGTGGCAGTCAAACGTCTTGCCAGCTGGTATTATCATCGCTGAATAACTTCTTGGGGAGGTGGGATTTCAGGTAAATTGATTACAGTAATCCCTCACTTATCGCGGGAGATAACTGAATTTCCGCGAAGTAGGGACGCCATATTTATTCAATTATTTAATGTGTATTTGGACGTTTTTAAACCCTCCCTGTATTGTTTACAACATTGTTTGCAACTGAAAAAACATTGTGATC
>JAODUD010010166.1:0-10950 GCA_026784285.1 Stomatorhinus walkeri
TTTAAGATGAGAATTGATGTGTTGAAAATAATCTTTAGTGTTTGGAAAGCATGAATTACAAATTTTACATTCGAAAATGATTTTCATATTGCTCAGATTTATGAGCTCTACATAAGTGTGTACACAAGTCACCCCAAGTTTAAAAAGAACACGGACAGTTCAAATAAATGCATGGAAGAAAATGCCCATTACCAAAATGTCTATGTTTAAGCCGATAATATTTAAGAAGTCCCCTGCCTGACGAGTTTACACACCCATTCCATTCACGGTGACCTTTCTCCTTCTGTAACCTAAAAACAAAAACATATAAAAACTTTGTTGGTAAAGAAAACTGGCAGGATTCTCATAATCAATTTAGAAAAATATGGTGCTTTCTTTCCCAATATTAAATATAAACAACTTACCTCCCCTCTTTTCTTGAACAGTTGTTAAACTGAAAAGCAAATTAGATAAGTATATTAAATGCATGATTAAACTCATAAAGTCATTATGCATTGCATGCTTCAACACAGGGGTTCTCAAAAATTTGTGATTTTTAATTGAAAATGGAAAGGACGAATGATGCACGGATTCTATGCGTGCTGATAAAGCATCTGGAATTTAAAACAGAGTGGAAACGAAGACGCCTCACAGCAGGCGTATGGTACATTCGCCACATGCAGACCTGGAGTTGTCCAGATGCTAACAACGCAAATTTAACAGCGTAGCTAACTTTAGCGGCAAATGGCTTCACCGCAATACTACTTGTTGGGAGTAGAACTCCGCTGAGTCTATTAATGAGAAGAGATTCCCGCCGGAGATGTTGGAGGAGTTGCAAGTCACAAAAGTTTATTCCTTCACTGGTCGATCAGGGAGCAACCATCAGACATACATTCAGCATGTGCATCAAGAAGCTCGAAAGTACCTATCTGCTCTGCTCTCTAATAGCCCATTTGGGCTTCTCCCCTCTCTCGGTCTTTTCCGCCCCTCAATTTCCCCATCTCCACTAGGAGATCACCCTGATAATTAACAATGATTTGTGGAATTTTTTGCTTCCCCTTTTTGAATGCCGCTAGGAGATCACCCTAACAGCTGGGAAGCTGCGGGAACACAATGTCTCCAAGAGGACTGTCCTCCCCCAAATCCTTTGACAGGAGAGGCATCATCTGTGCATACGTATTGTCCTGCTTCTCTATTACGGTGGTTATGAGATGAACTGACAGTGCGTGCAGACAGGGAACACAGCAACACCTGCAAGTAACTAAGATTGCAGTCAAAGTACTAATGGATAATAAAAGCACTCAGGTCAAGGGATTATTCTGCACTTCTGCAGGGACCTGAGCAACGTCTAGTTAAGCCAAACTGACGCTCTTAGCTGCTTCCCGGAGGTTTTCCTGGATCTTGGCGGTGGGTCTGCGTGGGGCCTCCGCCGCTGCGCACTGGCTCCAGTGAAATCATGTGTCGCCTTTGCCTTTCAGCCGAACTGCGTGCGATATCCTCTCAGTGACTTGGAAGGGGCCGGTCCACCTGGGCTCTGACCACTTCCATTTGATGACTTTCAAGAAGACCCACTCCACCATGTGTAGTTTGGCTGGCTGGTGATTTGGTCTCGCCTCCTGGATCTGTTTGGAAAAATCTGCAGCAAGAACTTGTAACCCATCATAATATGCACGAGGATTTTTCTCCCCCTTTTCATCGGGAATCCAGGACAATGCCTTCTGGGGTCCGGGAAACTGCCTGCCTGTCTGGAGCTCAAAAGGAGTGAACCCAGTCCCCCTGTTACGAGAGCATCTCACTGACATCAGTGCCATCGGTAATGTATCAACCCAGTTCAATTTGGTCTGTGTACAGATTTTTGCCAATTTTTGTTTTATTTTCTGGTTCATTCGCTCCACTTATCCCTGGGACAGTGGATGATATACAGTCCCGAATGCATGTTTCAGTCCAAGCACTTCCTCTACCTTTTGCAAATCCTCATTTTTAAAGTGAAACCCGTTGTCTGATCGAATTCTTTTGGGAAACCCATGTCGTGGTATATAGTGGTTAATCAAGAACTTTATCATGCATGCGCCATCCTCCTTTTTCGTGGGCCACACCTCCGGCCACCTCGAAAAAACATCCACACACATCAACACATATCGAAACCCTCGCACTGGAATCACCATGTCGGTGTAATCTATGATGACTTCCTCTCCTGGGCTTGTGTACAACGGGAACTGCCCTTTCTCTGGCTTCAGTGAGGGACGCGAGTTGTACATGGTACAGGATGCATAGCTCTGTACATGTCCCTGCACCATGTCTTTCAGGAACGGATGCCACCAGCCTGCCAGACTGTCCATCATTTGTTTTACCCCTGCATGTCCTACACCATGGGCTTCTGCCAAGATTGTCTGGCGAAGGCCTGGGGGAAGAGCTGGTTTCCCCTCCTTACTCTGCCACAGCTACCCCCCCCCTTTCTCCATCCACAGTCTGTCTCTCCAAGGTCTGAGCTTCTGCGGAGCCAACTGCAGGCAGCTATCACAAAGCGAGGTCACACAGTATTCAAAACAATCTCTTCTTTGCCTATGGCCTAAAACATAACAGACCCAATATGCCTCCCCTCCTGGGCCTACTAATGTCCAATTTTACTTCTAGTCTTTCTGCCTTCAGAGTCACAAAGTCCTGGCCTTGTCTGGCCACCACTGCATATCCTGCCTACAAACCTCCTGTGTCTGTCCTAAAGCAACACCCATCTGTGAACCAATCCTCTGTCCCTTCTATCTTCTCTGCCTCTAAGTCTAGTCTGACGTTCTGCTCCTTCCGAACTCAGTACTCACACTCATGTGGTTCTCCCCTGCTCATGTGGTCCGCCATGTTCAGGGTAGGTGCTTCTAGAATTTTACTCAGTCTCTGCTGTCTAAGTGGTGAATGTCTGTGAATTTACATAAGCCACCACTCTGTGTGATGTGAGAATATGTAGCGCATGTCCCATCACTATATTTGCTGTTTTTGGATGATTTTGGCCACCCCTGCTGCCTATCTTGTACATGCGGGGTGTCTTTTTTCTGTACTTTCTGTACTTGTCTAGCTTTACGCTGACGTACATCAGCATTCTCCTCTCTCCCCCTTTTGCCATTGACAACATCTCCTGTTTCAGAAACATCCAAATGAAACGGAAGAGAGTAGTCTGGGAGGGCAAGGTCTGCAGCCTGTGCTAATCTCAGCTTTAAGGTGATAAAGGCCTCCTCTGCTGCTTGATCCCAATTAAGGGACGCATAGGTTCCATAGGCCATGTTCTCAGACTTGAGCCCTCAGGGGCTGTGTAAGCCCAGTGTAGTCTGGGATGTAGGTACGATTATAACCTGTGAGGCCTAGAAATGATAACGTGTCTTATCGGATGGATGATGCAAAATAGCCAACCGATTAGCTGGGGAGAGGCCTGTTCCTGCTCCTGACAACTGTGGTCCTAGGAAGGACACAACTGTTCTATCAACCTGCAATTTGTCCTTACTGACCTTAAAGCCCTTTTCTGCCAGATGGTGCAGCATGGACTGGGTAGCCTGTAGGGCTACCTCTGCTGTGGGGGCCGCGATTAGGAGGTCGTCTATGTACGGGACGAGGGTGACACCATCCGGGAGAGGGCAACCATGCAAAGCCTGCTTCAGGACTTGATTAAAGATACCTGGTGAAAAGGTGAACCCCTGAGGCAGGTGGGTGTACCGCAGCTGGCAGCCCCTATAAGTGAAAGAGAATATGTCCCGACACTCCTCTGCTAGGGGCAAACAGAAAAAAGCATTAGCCAGATCAATTCACGTAAACCATTTTTGTTGTGGGTCAGATTGGTTAGGACGACGTATGGATTTGGAACTGGAACCGTGGGGGTCAGAAGGAGATGGTTTATGGCACGAATGTCGTGGGCCATCCAATATTTCCCTGTGCCGGGTTTTTCAACGGGGAGGATGGGGTGTTACACAGAGATGTGGAGTGTTCTAACACCCCGGTCTTTAGGAGGCCATCTACAGTCTTCGCTATCCCCTCCTCTGCGGCCAGCTTGTGTGGATACTGTCTAAGCCAAAATGGCCCCTCCCCTGGTTTAAGTTGGAAAGTCACTGGCACACAAGATATTAGGCCAACATCTGTGGGACTGGTGGACCACAGGGATCCTGGCAGAGATGCCAGGAGGGCCGCAGCCTTTGGGTGATCCATCTTTTCACGGCCATGATCTCTAGTGATCTGTTCATGTTACATGAGGGCTGTGTCCTGAGCTGTAATGTGGATGCAATAGGTACTGCAGGAGGGTGAGAAAGAGATCTGCAGGATCTGGGTCTGTACCCTGTCCCGAGCCTCCCTGGCCTGGTTCACCATCGGGCCCAAATCTCTGGCCTGGTGTTTGGGATGGAGGGCCAGAGAGATATGTGGGACAGCTTCCTGTCCCAACAAATACCAGGGCAGCTGTTCTGGGGTAAGCCGGGTGGCTGAAGCTACCCCTTCGGGACCCACATACAGATGTTCAGAAGCAACTTGCCACTCTCGGCCTTCCAGTTCCTCAGCAAATAATTCGTCATATCACTCAGTGTAGCCCTATCGTAGAAGAGGGTCACAAGCGGAGGGTCAGTCGGGCGCAAATAGGGCTCTAGGAGTGAGATCCAAGGCCGCCACGCGGAGTAAGCCGCCAGGATGCCAGTAGGGTGGGGCTCCAGTACGCCCCAGTAGATGTCAGCCAGAACCTGACTCTGGACTGGCTGCACCAACCATTGTCCTGTGTCCCCCGTCCGGGCATCACACCGCAGGTGAGTGCCCTCCAGCAGGGTAATCACCAGTCCATTGGCAATGCACAGGATCGAGGCCCCCAGGTTAACCAGAACTGAAGAGGCAGTCTCTGTTCCTCCCCGAGAAACCCACAACGGTCACTCTTCAAGTGGACGGATGTTGTTGGTCTAGGGCCACGTTAAGGGTGGAATATATGGCCCTGGTGTCCACTAGAAATGGCAGTTCTTTGTCCATGACCATAAGGGATAGCATAGGATCTGCCTCCCCTGCGTCCCGGGCTGCTCGTGGGAACCGTCACTGAGGGGAGGGGTAACCTTCCCTCCCCCTGTCGCCCGTCACTGGAAACTGTCCAGCTGATGATGATGCCTGTGGGTTAGGACCCACTGCCTGATTCACCGGAAGCCTTCCTATGCTGCGGGCGTCGCCTCGGGTCGCTGCTGGGCAATACCTGGACCAGTGTCCTTCCACCCCGCACTTATAAATGTTGGTGGGTGGGGGGGCCCTTGCCATGGGGCAGGTTGGTGTGCGGGTGGTCCCTCTGGGGGGGGGCCCTGCCACCATCTTCTTTCCTTGCCCTTTATTTTTAGCTTCAGTAGCCTCGCCTCACCTACCTGCAGTTTTAACTAAGTGATGTACCACATGCAGGTCCCAAACCTGAGAGGGTGCGCCTGTAAGGTCCAGGTTGCCTAATAAGGTTGCCCTAACTCCCTCTGAGACTCCCTCCATTACAGCACGCCAGAACCACTCCTGCTGAACCCCTACCTGGCCAGGATGGCACCTGGTGTACCGGGTACAGCCCTCCACGCATTTGTCCAGATACTCTCTTGGGTGTAATTTAGAGTCCCATGTAAATTTTGGAACAGAGGCACCACTTGGGGCGGGGAACATCTCCCGCATGGCGTGACCCGAGTCCGTCACTAGCGGCATCAGTGAGTCACTGTCTGCACAGATAGTGGTCCCTGCACGATTTTATAAGTCCTGCAGAGAGTGTATGATCATGCACCGCACTGCCACTGCCCTAAAATCTCGCATTGCGAGCTTCAGACCCTGAGTGAGCTGGTCTAGCTTTTCCATCCACTGTCCTCCTCCTTCAGCCAGGGGAGGCATTTTATCTGTCAAAGCCTGCACATCTCCTATAGAAAAAGGTTTATACCTCTCATAGCCACCAGCTCCCTGCAATAAGGGGAACTGCTTCCCCCTGGGGTGCAGGCCATACTTATTTTCAGAGGTGCCCTGCAATGCCTCTGTACATTTCTCGCTAAGTCCTTCTATCTGTGACGGCATCTCTATCTCATCCTCCTCAAGCTCGCCTATCAGCTCGCTCAACACTTCTACTGTCTTTTGCCTCCGTCCACCTCTTTCTCCCGGGTGGCAGGCGGACTCTTGAAGCAGGAGTCCTCTCCGCCGTCCCAGAGGTGCTCTGTCTTCTCTCTTAGCCGTCTGTTGAAAAACGCTGACCTCTCTGTATTTTGTCCACACTCAGCCCTGTCCTGTCCCCCGAGACTGGAGGACTCTGACTCTGCCCCCGAGGCCTCATCGAGATCCTCCTCTAGCTTTTCTGCCTGTTCGTACCCGGGGACTTCCTGAGCCCCCCTTGTATGAATCTGGAGAGTTCCTTCTGTCACATTAATCATTGGGCACATGTGGGCTGGAGGTGCTGTGGGGTTTGGCCTCTGCCCAATAAACTCAGGGGGAGGGTCTACCCAGCTTGGCTGTGTTTCCCCCCCAGGAGAGGGTGATATACACTCCTCCCTTTTTTCTGAATGGAGGTGGTCCGTTCCTTGCCAATACAGCGCTCCCCCACACGCTGCTTCATCCCTATGCCTTGCGCACTTTCTCTCCTTCCTCCACAGCAGCTGTCTCAGTGAGCGATTATCTTCTACCTGATGGTGATTGAACTCGTGATCCATTTCTAGATTGTCCTGACCTTTTCGACTCCTTAGCCAAAAGCCCTTCTTTCTCCGGGTGGGGGTTTACCCACCCACACTTAGTGCACCTTTCTACTTTAGTTGAATGTCCTATTAATGAATACCACCGAAACATAAACAACTATGACAAGACAACAAAACTGCGTTCCCAGCTGTGTCTCCCCTGGTAGGCACGTCTCACAGCTCTCCCCCAGCAGACAGACCCCAGCAATGTCAAGTTGGAAGGGGGTTCTGTATGCACAACTGAAACGTCCCAGGTGGGTGTCAGGTTATCGGCTACTTGGACCTGACCCGACCACGGCCGGCAAAATAACCTACAGGTGTCACCCACCCTATTGAGAGTCCAAGCCAGGGCAGTTCTCAGAACTCACCAGGTCTTCCCCAATAGTTGTAATGACCGCCTGAGTTACCTGTTGGCCCTGCTCTTAATGGGTCAGCGGATGCAGCCGGGCTGGCACACTTTTGGGCATTCAATTGCTGAGAATTCCCATTCGGGTCTGACAAACTGTAAGACCGCGAGCGGTGGCAGCGGAGTTATGGGCAAGCCAACCCGAGAAAGGCAAATGATAAGTACCCAGGACAGGAAGAGCCCACAACCTTCACTCACACAAACACAAATCAACACTCTTGCACACAAGCTTTGAGACTCTTGGTCTTGGGACTCCAACCCGAACCCGGCCCCTTTGGGACCTTAAGCCAGGGCCTTCAACCCAGCAGTTCGAGGACTTTATACCTTGGACTTCTAACTCGCCAGTTCAAGGATTTTATACCTCGTGTTTCTAACCCGTTTTAAGGAGGGAAACCTTATTTCCTCTTTACAATTTATCTCTTTGGGGGTCCTGAATTCCCCGGGACGCTAACCCAGCTTTCCTACCACTCGTTAGCGAATAGTGGGGTTGCCACACCAAGGACGGCACAGGGGACCTGACCCTCTGCTCCGTTAAGGTCATATTTTTCCGCAAAGTGCACACACACACACACACACACCACCTAGACAAAAGACCATATACGCAATTCAATACCCTAATACATATGGACAAACGTAAGAAACTGGCACATGCAAATCCTCCTCCGTCTCAATTTACTGACAGATCTTGGGACACTTCAAACCACTTGATTTGACATCGCCAATATGCAGAATTTGATATAACAGGCTCTGCTTACCTTTAAATTGGAGCCCCCGTAGTATCCGTGTCCACAGGATCTTGTCTAAGTCTGCCAATTTCTCAGAATCCCTCGCTCATCCCGGATGAGCCCCCATTTGTTGGGAGTGGAACTCCACCGAGTCCGTTAATGAGAAGAGATTCACGCTGGAGATGTTAGAGGAGTTGCAAGTCACAAATGTTTATTCCTTCACTGATCGATCAGGGAGCAACCATCAGACATACATTCAGCATGTGCATCAAGAAGCTCGAAAGTACCTATCTGCTCTGCTCTCTTACAGCCCATTTGGGCTTCTGCCCCCTCTCCTGGTATTGTTCCTGCTACGCGACCGCCACCTATTTTACTTTGGTCTAGTTTAGCAAGTGTTCCTTCCACCCTCTCTAGGTCTTTTCCATTTGCATGACAGCAACAAACTTGACATTTGCTCCAGTTACTGCACGTTCCCCCTCCCAGTATTTTATCACATACACGCTTAGCGGCCTTCCCTAGAAAAAGCAAAACAGCGTCTCAGCAATCACTCCCCCTCTGTCTCCATTTAACAACGACCCTGTGGCGAAGTCACCCGACCCTGCCGGCACGCTGGTCAGTCCCTACTTTAAAAGCTGCCTTATTTTAGAATAAACCTCTCATACTGTATGTGACCGGTGGAATCCTGCGTCGTGTTCTGACAATGAAAGGATGAAACAAAAGAAACAAACTACAGTTCACTTAGCAGTAAGTCCGATGAATTCTACAATCTGAGTGTTTGAATTGGTTTGGCCCATGTTCCCGCCTAAAAATGTTAGCAGGCTACTTAGTAAATATTTCTTTGTACTTAGCAAGAAAGATATCTAATTTATCTAACCAACAAACAGGCTACCAAGCCAATATTTCAGTACGGCAAGGAGTTATATCTAATTTAACTAACGAGCCGGCCAATCAATATTTCAACATAGCAAGAAAGCTAACTAAATTACCTACCTAAACAGATTAAATTTTAACTTGAAAAACCCCGCGAGACAACTTTGTTTTTGAATATTTAATTAAGTACAATTAAGATATGTTCCAAAGATATGTTTCATTTTTAAAACAAATTTACTTTAGTTCTTACCTGTCATACGCTGGTTCACCTTGGAAGAGAAATGGCAGAGAGCCCGTTAGGGAGGAATGGGGGATGGGCGCTGCGTGGGCCTGTGCGCGCATGTGCGTGTGGTTTGATCAGTCATTTTGTTACTGTCAGCAATGAATCCTTGAATGGCTGAATACTCGTAACGATTTGAGGAATTAGTATTTTGTTATCCAGCCAGTAAATCACAGGTAAGCGATCATGTGCAGGGTTCTTAATTTGTACTTGTCGTCTTCCGACTCCTTATGCCGGTTAGCCTGAGTGAATCACCACCTCTGTCTGAAGGGTGTGTTTCAGAATATCTGTCGAATATCCAAACTAAAACTGATTTCACCGCTGTGATACCACTGCAGTAAATTGCCGCAATCCTGAACACTACATCACCCCCTTGAGGTCAAAGGTATTTGGAATGCTGAAAAATAAAAAATATGAATTTAGTGATTAATTGTCATTGTTGACACACCACAGCACACAACAATGAGATGTGTTCTCTGCATTGAACCCATATGTGACAATGTGACGTAGCAGCAGGCAGCTAATTCAGCACCTGGGGAGCAGTGCTTGGGGGTGGTACCTTGCTCAGGACACCTTGGTGGTGCCTTGCTGGTCAGGGACTCAAACCTGCAATCTTTCAATTACAAGTGCACTTCTCTAGCCATTAAGCCACCACTGCCCACAAAAACGTAACACTATTAGAATCTTCAAACTCCTCTTTGTTACGTGGTCCTTTTTGCATTTGCAGTACTTCAAATGTACACTTCCTCATATCACACTAAGTAAAAAAAAAATATATAAGCATGAAATCTTCCTTGTTGCTTATTTGGTGTATGATTGACATCCATCAAACCACATATACTTTTGGATAGCAGGGGAGCCAGACCCTATCCCAGAAGCTAGAGGTATGAGGTGAGAAACATCCCAGGATGGGGGGTACAGCCCATTGCAGGGCACACCCACACCTACAGGCAATTTATTAATTCCAATTAGAATCAGCACATTTTAGGACTGTAAGGAGAAACCAGAGTGCCCAGAGAAAATCCTACAACATGGGGAGAACATGCAAACTCCATGCACATAACTCAGGTGTAGACTTGAACCTAGGTCCGAGAGGTGTGAAGCAATAGTGCTAACCACTGGACCACCATATCTCCCTCATATGAGTGACATGTACTGCTAGTTATTTATTTGTTTACTGTATCTAGAGTAAAAGCGGTATACAGAAAATAAATAGTAGAATTATTTTACTTTAAGTTTTCTGTGAACAAAATTGTTCTATATTTTTTAGATGAGTCAAGAAAAAAATGTGACACATTGCATAAAGGAACTGAGCCCAGTTTAATTACAGTTATACATACTCATCCCATCCAAGGTGTATCCCTGCTTTGTGGCAGTGTTTCCCAGCCTGATCCTCAGGGACAGTCAACCGTCTGGGAGGTCCGAGGACCAGGTTGGAAAACACTAGCCTGTGCTACCTTGGACAGGCTCCAAGAATGTCTCTGACCATGTCCCATATAATTGACTAGAACATGGATGGATGGATTATACATATGTTTTCTAAAAAAGATTATTGCTGTATAGACCAATAACTCAGCTGCAGTTTTTTTCTCTCCAAAGATGACTGCCAACCCCCCACACCCCAAAAGCCAGAAAACCTCCTAATGCTCATATTTGCATTGCTTGTAATTTCAAGTTATGGAAAGTCTGCATTAACTTCATTATCATTAACCAATTTATTGGTTAATAGTTGTTCATATTGGGGCGGCATGGTGGTGCAGTGGTTAGCACTGTAGGCTCCCACCTCTGGGACCAGCATTTGAGTCTCCACTTGGGTTACATGTGTGCAGATGCATGTTCTCCCAATGTCATTGTGGGGTTTCCTCCAGCTACTCCAGTTTCCCCCCACAGTCCAAAGACGTGCTGAGGCTATATGGAGTTATTAAATTGCCCATAGGTGTGAATGATGTGTGAGTGTGCCTTGCGATGGGCTGGCTCCCCTCCCTGAGTTGGACCCCACCTCGTGTCCCC